>JJRW01S0000791.1:182780-195578 GCA_001188405.1 Loxosceles reclusa
TCAATTGTTGTACTGCCTCTCACACCTCACCCATTTTCTGTAATTGGGACACAAGTCCTGCTGTACATGAAGATAATAAATAGATAAATAAATAATTGTTCTATGTGTCTTTAACTCATTTAATTCTTGCGTATCTTTTTGTTTGTTGTGACGAGAGGAAATTCTGTTCTCGAATTTATGCTAATGTTATGCATATGACAACAGAAAAGATCTCTACAATTTTATGCGTTTTGTGGGTAGATGTGTGCATATTTTCTTTGCATATAATTGATCTAAGTGATTTTAGTTTCTTTATATTTCTTGTATATTTTTTGTTTGTTGTTGAGGCGAAAGCATATTATTCCCTAATTTATGCTAATATATGAATGTAACGACGGAATGGATCTCCGCTGACTCCTGTTGCTGACTTTTATCATGTATTTGTATTTGGTGTGACTGATAACATATTTGCGAGCCTTCATGATTTTCTGCGTACCCGGAGTAGTAAGTGGCCCATTTCGTAATCTTTCTGAAGTTCGATATCGTTTAATTAAATATGCATGCCTTTCATTGCTATTCCCGTTGATAATAGAATTCTAGCTGTAGAGCACAATCATTTAATAATAAAATGATCATTGCTTTGCAATAACTGAGGCTGAGATGTAAATGCATGTTTCTTATACTGAAAGAACATGTGACTGAGGTGCGAATTTGGGTAAATAGTGGTGCTCATTTGAAGAGAGATCCTACTCTGTTCTCAGGTTAGAATTGTAAGCATTTCGCTGGTTTGAAACCAAAAGCATTACTTCTAAAGATTTACGAGTTGCAAATTGCTCTAAATCCTAATGCAATCGCAATGAATTCACCAAACAGCACCATGTAACCCCTAATGGGGACTTTCGGAGTAAACGTTTTATTGCCTAACATAAACCCCCATGACAACCTGTGTACGATTTTCAAATGTGAGTACTTTTAGGTCCAATAGTTTTCATTTCATAGGGATTTCAAAGTGAAACTTTAATTGTGGTCATCCTGTGTTTACATAGCTGAGCCATGCTTTTCGATGCACAATATGTTTTTGGTTTCTTTTGTAAATGCCGCAGTTTCTGGTTTTTTGATTGTTCTTGCTTAGATGGTGGAGAAAGAACTTTGGGTAGGGAAGAACTAAAAGCTTGGTGGAGCAGAATCCATTTCACGGTTCCCTTTTGAAAAGCTCAACCAGAAAGTGTATAACAATATGCAGTAAATTTGTAAGTGCAGGCTGAAAGTAAACAAGTGAGTGCATGTTGTTTAAATGTTTCAGATATGTTTCTGTTTCCCGCAATAAATTGTTGCATTTTATAACTTAGTGTAACTTCATAAATATGAAGTGGTTTTCGTAGATTTTTATTTGCTCAGTATATTAGGCTATAACAGTATGCATATTCTTCTGAAACCGTAGTTTATATACATGTTCTTACTGCGACGTACTTTAGAAATAACAGTATTTTACAGACATCCTAGCTAATAAACAAAAGGCAATTAATTTTCATTTTAGATTCGAACTTTAACATGTGACTTTCCAGTGTGATTTCCAACAATGTGCTCTAACAATAGTAAAGAGTAAGCATTTTTCTTTCAAAGTGTAAGAAGCATTAATACTTTACAATTACTCATGATACTTTAAAGAAGATTAATGCTAGAAAATCTTATTTACTGGGCTCGAGAATACCCACATTCCGCATTTTGTTTCTCTCAAGGAGCCGTCTCAATGGTACCGTGGTACCGGTGACGGGCTACTGTGCTGAGGAGCCTGGGTTCGAATCCCGGTTGGCATGGGTGTGTGTGTTTGCTTTAACCATCTTCATGTTCATTTCCTGTCTGGCACAGTATGATCTTAGTAAGTCTTTGAGTCATAAAAAAACCAATCATCATCATCATCCGCTCAAGGGCATGTTTACATGCAGGTCTTTTTCGTAAGGATAGGGATGGACATGGCGTCTCCGAGGTTCGTGAGCCATATGTCTTATCGTCTAATTCTTCCTTCACCTCTTATTTTTCTGTGTCATGACTCTCCACAGACCTTTAATTTCGTTCAGATTATATGCATTTGTTCGAATTTTACTTCTGTTCCCCCATTTGTTATTGTTTTGTCCACCGTTCACCCTTTACTTTTTGGGCCTGTTTTGTTTTTGCCCTGCTTCTAACAATATGTTACTGATTAGAATGAACCGTCCTTCACAATTATCCATTCTTCTGACTCTGGATTTTCATAATTGTCTCTTTTCGTCATTTCGAAAGCTCTATATTCTCTTGCTGGTATATCTAAAATCGGTTAAGAAACTACTATCGGATTATCTGCTTGTTGAAATGGCTTTTTCTCAACAGACTCGTTCACTCTTGAAATGTGCATCTTTCGCCACCCTACAGTCACCATTTCTCCACATGGATTTCTGAATAGCTCTCGAGGAGTGATATCTGATCTTCTACACGTCTCCGAGGAGAAACTTCTTGCAGAGCTATCGGACCAAGGAGTTCAGTCTGTGCGACGTATAAGTATGCGACGTGATGGAAACAACAAACTGACCCAACACGACCTACAACAAACCAGTGTTTCCGAATCACATAAAAGCTTGTTACTTCGCGTGTCCCTTTCGGCCGTATGTTTCCAGTACACTTCGTTGCTTTAAGTTGTTTCGGCTAGGGGCCGACGTCTTGCTGATAATTCTCCCGCAGAGAGTGAAAATCGTCTGCAAGATGACTTGCACTTGCTGCTGCAGTATTGCGCACAAGATTATGACTGCTTTTCTACACTATACTTTAATAATTGCCATGGAGAGCATCATTCGTATTCTCGGTCATGCCCCAGGTGACATGTAGAGAATAATATTCATCAGGTGCAAATCACGCAACATCTCTCGTAAGTAGAAGCAAAAAAGCTCGTGTCGCTTGCACCGCCTCGCGAGTCTTTTGCGGCGGTTACTTGTAGTTACAAGTCGCAAGTGGTACAAACAAACGTCTCTCAGATTTCCCGCGTCGTTCATGTTACCGGCATCTCTACCTTCCAGTTCTCCACCGCAATCTTCTCTAACAGTGCGTCAGAAGTCTTCCTCAAAAGCTTCCTCTATGACTATGACAGCTACCTCAAAGCCTTCTCACTCTACTCTAGCTCCAAAAACCGCTAAATCGAAACCAAAGTGTTCCAAGGAACTCCAAAGAAGGTTCGATTCAGTCACGTTTCTTTATGGGACCACAAAATTGTCCAATTATATAATGATCTCCCCACGCTGAAGGACAAGGAATTCATGGATACTGCCCCTTCTCTTGCTTCTGTAAAGTATTCCTTGTCCAAACGGAGTCCAGTACTGCTTATCCGTCGCTGCCTCCTATTTAACTTTATGTTTTCTATCATCATTCAATGGAATTGTCATGCTTTGTATGACAACATCAATTATATAAAGCGTTTGTTGCATATTCATTCTCCTGTGTGGGCTCTACGAGAAACCTTTATGCGCCTGACAGCTTAGGTAGATCTTTGTCGCTATGGAATTTATCGCATGGACAACGACTCGTCTGAAGCTCGTGGAGATGTTGCTCCACTCGTGTCCCAACACGTGCCTTCCATAGCCCTGATGCTTCAAACGCTATTACAGGTTGTTGCTGTGCGTATCTTTGTGGGTTATACAGTCACTGTTTGCTCTGTATATCTGCCATCGGAAGACCGAGAAGTCTTTCCCACTCATGACAATCAAACGCGTAGCTTTTGCAACATTTTCTTCTGCTTGCAGATTTAAGCCGACACAACACACATTGGGGATGTTCGTCTACCAATCGCAGGAGTTGAGTTACTCACGGATATCGACTTGTCTGTCCTAAATACTGGTGAAATAAAGTACTTTCATGCCCCGACGCAGTCATTAACCGCTTTGGATCTGTCTTTTTGCACTCCGACATAGTAGCCCCTGTGGTCGTGTGGTCTATCCGTTCCTACTTCCCTGGGGAGTGACCACTTTTCCATTTTGTTGACGTCGTCTACCACAACTGGCAGCGAGTGTACCAGCTTGCCGAAGTGGAAAAGTCATTGTACCAATTGGGATCGTTTTGCCGTATTATCTGTATTGACGGACAACATGCTTCAGATAACATCTATCGATCAAGCACTGGACCAGGTGATTTCGTGCATTCTCCAAGCAGCCACGCTTCTCGATTAATCTACCAAAATATCCCATACCTTGGTAGAACTGCGACTGTTCTGCATCCCGGAAAGCGCAAAAAAGAAGGCTTCGGACATTTTCCCCAGATATCTGACTCTATATAATATGGCGCGTTTCCAGCGGGATCGGATGTTTGCCCGTCGGTTCCGCCGTCGTAACCAAAGGAAGTCGTGGAGGAAGTATGCGTCCTTCATCACGTCTTCGACTAGTTCGAATGTTGTTTGGGACAATATTCGTTGCATCTGTGGGCGTTACACATCCCGTCAAAAATCCTTTTTGTGTACGGATGGCGGAACTGTACATTATGAGTACAGTTGGTGGTGGATGGAGGTACAGTGGATGGTGGAACTGTACACCACTACACGCTATTGCGAATGACTCTGCTGAATCTTTTTTATCAGGTACTCCGTAGCTCTAAATACAGCACATCGCTTCAAGCAGTCAAATCGTTAGCAGAACGTACCGTGATGTACTGCCGGCCCTTTACACCGGATGGTTACAATTCACCTTTGACGTTTCTGGAGTTGCAGGTAGCTCTGTCCCGTTCTAGCGATGCTGCTCTCGGACCTAACACAGTGAACTACGCCATGTTGAAGCACGTGTCCCCTCGTTCACTCCATCTGCTATTCGGCGGTTTTGTTCTACGGTAGAGAATTTACTCGCTCTGGACACATCCGTCTGGAAGACGTTCGTTCATTAGGAAGAAGGCATCCCCCAGGGCGAAATTTTAAGTGTCATCTTGTTTATCGTTAAAATGAGTGCCATTCTGTCCACACTTCCTGCAGGATTCCAATGCTCATTGCACGTTAAAGACTTGCAAATTTCTTACTGCTCATTGAACATGCGACTTCTAGAACGTCGCTTATAGCTCAGGTTGAACCGGCTGCTTCATTGGGCGGATGAAAACAAGTTTCCCTTTTCACCAGAGAAGATTGTCTGTATGCACTTCTGTTGCAGCCGAGGCTTGTAACCTGATTCGAGTCTCTTTTCAGGATCCGCAGAGATTCCCGAACCCCGTTTTCTTAGTGTCATCTTTCACCAATCCCTTACTTTCGCGGTACATCTTCATCATCTACAGGTGAATGTACTAAGGCGTTGCACATCCTCCAAGGCATTGTCATCTATCTCTTGGAGCGCAATCCGTGTCTCGATCTTGCGTCTGTATCGGACACACATCCGCTCCAAGTTGAAACTATGCTTGTGCTGTGTATGGTTTTGCTCGTCCATCTCGTTTGAAGTTGCTTGATCCGGTGGCCACCAAGCACTCCGTTTGTGCGCTGGCACGCTTTCCGGACATCTCCTGTTTATATGTCGAGAGTTTATACGTCGAGACTCATGAACCTTCCCTCGAGCTCCGTCGTCAGAACCTGAGCTTGAGATATTTCACAAAGCTGCAGTATCAACGTACCCATCCATTATGGCATCGAGTGTTTGCACCCACCCATTTCCGTTTCTGTAATGCCCTGCCGTCTTTCTTCCCTACTTTCGGCATTCGGATGCGTTCGTTACTGAGTGAGCTCAGTTTGATTATAAATTATACTGCACAGAGGGTTATGGTTTCTCTTGTACCATGGGAGCGGTTTTAGCCTTGTGGTTGATTCGATCTGTGTCATTTTGCCAAATAACGTACTCCCCGTGTTCAATATGTGCAGTTCTATCTTGCACATCGTCCCGTATATTCCTAACATGTCCCCATTTTGACAGATGGGTTCAAGTCTGTCAGACACGTTGGTTTACTATGGTGTGCTACTCAGTTTTACTTGCTGACCGCCTTCCTGCACAGGCATCAATTTTCTCTTCCGACCTTCGTTCCATTTCCTTGACGTTCGAATACCCATTTGCTGTTGCTCTTTCGGACCTGTGTGTACTCCCTAAGTACCTTGCAGGTTTTCGTTTCTCCGCAGCATATGACCCCTCCTGTGTTATCCCAGATCCTTGTTGCTTTGCGCGATGTGCACACTCGTGGATACGGTATCAAATTTTGCTGGATTCCGAGACACGTTGGTATCCCTGAAAACGAGTCTGGGGACTATGCCGCGAAGTCTTCTGTGGGTCGTCTGGAAATGCTTGTCTCTTTCACCAGTATGACAGCATATTGGTCGCACCGGATTTACGCATGGGTTCCTTTTGTGTGGCGAGGAGCCACTTACTTGTTCATCTTGCCATTCGATTTTCACAATTCAGCACATTTTCATTGATTGTCCTTCTTTTACATCTCTAGCGTTCAGATATTTCAGTCTCGTTCTTGGGACTTTCGTACTATTTTAGCGCGATCATTTGACTTTACCATTTTGAAAGATTTGTTTTGATTTCTCGTCATTTGTATCACTTACATTATATATTTTTTTCATTGATTTTTACATTTGAGTGTTGTACAGGTTTCATCATTCTACGTTTTACCTTGTTTCATTTTCTGTACCCTTGTCACATGTTTTAACGTAGTTACACTTACGTCCTATAAAGTGCTTCAGGAATCGCCCCTGAAGCTGAAGCTCATGCATTCAGTGCATTCATGAACACAGACTGGTGCTGTGTGCGTTTTGTTGCCAGCTGCACCTCACACGAGACATCTTATTTCAGATATCTTGTCTCCTTTTGCGCTTATTTGTTTTTCATCAGTTTTGTTTTTACTACGTTTGGCAAAGAATGACTATTTTAGGTTTTGTGCCATTAAGCATCCACGAACCAACCGCAGAACATTTTCTCTTCAGCCTGCACATTTTCTCTTGGCCTATATGCCAATTCTTGACTACCACAGAAAACAGTTGGTTTTTAGTAAAAGTTAAAAGTGTATTATTTATTTATTGCGAAATATGTATATGAGAAAATTGCGACTGTGCGTAGTTCTGTTGTCTTATTCAGATTTAGACCGCAGTCATAATCCATTCAGCAAATTCGGAAAACAATAACTATACCTCACATCAATAACGAAAGCGATTACCCTTATAACAGGAGAAATATGATGGTAGGAGAGGATAGAGGATATCAGATAAGACTATATATATATATATGATAAAAGGGATTCACACAAAAGAGATACAAGTGATGTTCAAATATATTACCTTATTACTTGAGGCAGATGTTCGAATTGAAAAGCTAATGTGTACTGAAAAGCATCTGGTTGACAAGAGTGACACTCTAACCAACCAGCAGTACCTACACAAGGACTCACAGAAAAAGGAATATTTTGGAGCACTTGTATACTCTGTGCTTTTGGTTAGAACAGGCCCAGTTGTAGACTGTTGAAATGTGATTTTGCTGTTCTCAAAACTAAATTACCTGAGTATTTTTCACCTAGATCACCAGCACATATATTGTTTTATATATTAAAATGTAGTTGCTTATAACTGGCGAAAAAAAAACGATGATTGGCTAGTAAATGGCATATGTCACTGTGTATACGGCTCCTCAGTGAGGCTCACAATGCTGCAAATACAATCATCGTGTTGAACAGGATTACAATAATAATGCGCATATAAAGAAAATAGTATTTTCTGCGAATCGTAGTAATATTAGAGTACAAATTACTTTATTAAGTCAAGCTTAGACGACTGGAACGTTTGCATCAACATTGGAAGAAAAATATAGTACCTAAGCATCCGTGAATAACTGTAAGTTACAGTGTTAAAATGCTTAAATGTGACCTAGAAACTTACTACACATAACGTTTCTAAGCTGACGTATGCATTTTATTTCCGTTCAAACGGAATGGGTAGAGAATACGTAAAATTGCTTCCAAAGGGTGCTTCCTTACATCAGATTTACGAAAGAAATAACATTATTGTTGCCGCCTTAAATTTCCTCTGTGAATTTGTGAATTCAAAGCTTCGACAATGAACACGTGTAATTTTAAAATTCTCGTACATCTACCCAATAGGCGACAGCTAGGATACACAAAGCGCACCCCAGTTGTTTTCTCATTTTGATATTGTCCTCAACAATGCAAATTATTTGTAGCAAAGGATTTGTTTCCTCATTGATCTACACCTCTTTTTAAATCAGCAAATACAATTCTCAGAGTGCCTTTTAAAAGACTTCCGGATCGTGAATATGAAATGCAGAGATCGAAAATACGGTAAGACACGATTAATGAATCATCTCATACTGCAGTTGAAATGAAACTCTATTTTCTTATTTCACTAATATCACTAATCACTCAATTTTTCTCTAACTTCCAAACTATACGAAGTATACTAACTAACTCCAAACATGACCAGAATGAAAAATTCGCAAGTGCTCTTTGTGTCGAAATGAATTCTATAAATTAATTTTCCATTTCCATCAAGCGCTTGGCACAATATGCACTTGTGTCGAAACGTGAAGTACCAGTGCTATTTATGTGAATATGTATGGGATTGAAAGTCCAAATGAAAGGAAACGCGGTATGTGAGTATAAGGAAGTAATGGAGCGATAAAATCAAGATGCAAGGATACTAATGACTTTTTATGTTCAGTTAACAAGTATGAAACAAAAACGGGAATATTAAGGGTTTCAAATTTGGTACAAAATGAATATAAAACAATGATGCTGATGCATAAGTTTAATAGGGCGTATTGTGGTTACCACTTGTAGCCAAAAGCGCTGCAAAACGATTTTCCACACTCTCGACAAGGGTGTTAATGAGTTGCACGCTCAAAGAGTTCCAAAGCCTCGCGGAGAACGGTTTTCAATTCTTGAACTGTGCTTGGTGTGTTCTTCCGAGTGCCATTCTACATATGCAGTATGGGATTCAGATCAGAATGAGTTGTATATCTTCCTGTTTAAAGGAAGTCATTGACCAGAGAAGTACGGCGACTTATCGTCCATGTACATAAATTCAAGAGGGAGAGGCCGATTACCCTTGAAAACATACGAGGAGAAGGCAGAAGGGCCCCCATCCTTTTTGCACCTGTGATAAGTAACAGACCCCTGTTAAAGATGTAAAAAGTCTGTGCGACCGTTCAGCATGACACCTCCTCACATTCCTGCAAGAAACTGATGTCTTTTGTTGATGGTTTGGGAATAAAAACGAGGTTCACGTTCTCTCCATGTTGTCATACGAGGAGAATGATTTTGTAGACTGAATCTTCGTGAGTGTGAGTGAGGTGCAAACTTCCGTGCGTCTGTTTAGAGACCAACGTGTCTGAGTCTACTGTAAGCAGTTTGTCTGGAAATTGTGACTCCCCTGGCAGTTGTCAGCGCCGATAGTATTTTTGTGGTAGAAAGGTTCCTCTGACGTGAAGCAGTTATTGTCGAGCGGTTATTCTTGAGCTGGTTCACATCTTCAGTACTTTGAAACCCTTCAAACAGTTTTGAGATCGCTCATTGCATCACAATTCGAAACAATATATTGCGCCGCAATTTGAGAAACTTTGGTTTGAAACGACCACATTCCAACATTTCTATAGTACTTCCTTTCACAAATATGTCCACATGGCGTCTTTGTGACCCCCTCCCTCAGAAATTTACTATTTTGGTTTCTACGGGGAGTGATACGACATCCCTGAGGTAATTTTTCGTAATTACATTTAATATGTCGTATATACGTTCTGCTTGGCACAGCACGGCCTTGTGCCATTAAGTTATAATTAACCAACCAACCAACTGGAAGGTTCTGCTTGTAAAAACCGGCTAAAAGAGCATGAAGGCGAGTAGATTCTGTAGTAAAAATTTCAAACTGTCTTTCAGTCTCATTGAAATGTAAGCCGGAGGCCCTTAAGTTCTTTACGCGATAAGATCGTTTTACTCTCATAATTGCATAAATAAGTAAACTCCAATTAAAGTGTAACATGCACTAAAACACAGTAAGCAAATAACAACTAAATACTGTGAAGTTTTCCAAGAAATTCAGAAAAAAATGTAACTTCTTGGCTAAGAAGTAAAAAAGAAATTTTCAGCGTAAAACTATTTTTATTTATATCCTTAAAATTACAAGTTAACGTAAATTTTCATTAACTTTAATGCTATCTTGCATTGAAATAGGAAGTAACTTCAGTAACTGAAATACAGTCTGTAACTCTATAACATAAAAATCGACGCACCAAGAAAGAATTATCCGAATCCAACAAAAATCGGTAGATACGTTGCACATGTATCTAAAAGCAAACGATAACAGTATCATAGGAATTGAATGTTTTATTCACGAAATACAGCTACAAGAGCGAGAAAAATGAATAACGCTTTGGCCCATCTCTGGCCCTGATGCAAGAAGTTATCCCGCTGGGCAATGACTCGTAGAGTTGGCTGATGTTCTCCTGCGTGATTGCTTACCATACACGTAAGTAAACGTCTGCTCATCAGAGCTCAAACATTCTCTGTTGGGGAGAGATCTGGCTATCGCGCCGGCCAGGGAAGTGTTGGAGAAGCCCGAAGACAACATATAGAAAGGCGTTCCGTGTGCGGCCGGGCATTATCCTATTGGGATGTAAGCCCAGGTGTCCGTGAAAGGAAGGGTAACACAACGGGGGGGGGGTAAAATCTTGTCGACGTACAGCTGTGCTCTAAGGGTGTCACGGATGCCAACCAAACAGGTCTGGCTATCAAATGAAATGGCACCCTATACCATAACTCCTGGTTGTCGCGCTGTGTGGCGAGTGACACTCAGGTGAGTATCCCACTGCTGTCCTGGACGTCTCCACATAGGTCTTCGCTGATCATCAGGGCTCAGTTAGAAGCGGGACTCATTGCTGAAAACAATTCTGCCCCAGTCTGTGAGATTCAAGCTCGAATGCGCCTGGCACAACTGAAAACGTGCCTAGCGGTGTGCAACGGAGAGGGGCAGTCGGCGGAGTGCAACGGAGAGGGGAGTCAGCAAACGGGGGCTTTCGTGACCTCAGCCCCCGTTTGCTGAGTCGCTTCTCAATAGTCATTGCACTCACTGGTGTCCCGGTTACACGTCCGATGGTTGATAAGGGCGCATCGAGTACTATGACCGCCGATCGGACTATCACTTCGTCTTTGTGTTCTGTCGTCGCTCTTGGTCGACCGCTACTTTCTTGACGCTCTGTACGGTCATGGTTCACCCATTCCTGCCAACATCGTTCCGACCCAAATGTCCAGCGATCCTGTTATTTTTCCATCTAGATTCCTTTAATTCAATTACACGTCCTCTCTCAAATGGTGACATCTGGACATACTGTTCGCGAACCCATTTGCGAGGCATTGGTACAGTCCACGTAAGTCGACGGAACCGCATTCGCAGGGAAGTTATTCCTAGCATTGGAATGTCCTTTGCTTTGTACATGATTCAGATGATCCGTTGCAGTGCGCGGCAGCTCAACCAGTCAGTCATTGGGCGCCAAAAGTTAATAATTTGTTTATACTATCGTAAGATATGTGCATACGCACTTTCGTCCCATTAGGATAAATCCTACTTGGTGCGTCGATTTGTATGTTATGGAGCATACATATATTATATATATACACACAACTGAATTTTATGTGAATTCAAAGCACTTTTCAACTCAGCATTTTCAAACATTTACGTTTTCCTTTTAGAAACTTTAAACTACCCATTTTATTTAGCCTTGTAGGCTTAATTAAATTTTGTACTTATCTTTTATAAGTCAGGCGATCCATCAGTATGCACAGTTCAGCAAATAAGTTGTCTCAAATGGGTACTTAATAGTGCTTAATAGGACTTCTTTCAATTAGTGAATCACCGTCGTTGTTAAGCTTGAGTTGGTTCGCAACATGCGTAGTCACTTTGAATCCGGCAGCTGCTGACGCTATCAGTCAGATAAAAAAAGAAACTCTTTTTCTGTGCGCATTTGTTTGCCTTTTTATGTGAGCCACGCTTTTCGACGTGTCATTCCCCTAAAGGCTAACTCTCATGGAGGCGTATGAAAATTTTAGTGTTGGAGTTGATTTGGTTAAAAGGGTTGTAAGTCGTTCGTAGTAATAGTTCGTAAAAAGTAAACAGAATCACTATATGCTAAGTAACTCAAATAACTACTGGCTACAGTGTGATGACTCAGAAAGAAACTTGAACAAAAGTTACTTTTGTACGTTTCACAGGACCGCATTTGTTCCACTTATGTGAATGAACACCCCTATCACTGCAAATTAAACACTTTCATACATTTGGGACAACAGGCGAAATTATCACTTTCAGAAATTCAAAGAATTCGCATGTGTACAGAAAAGAAATACGAAGGTTGAAGTAGACAAAAACACAATAAAATTATTTATATCGTTATTTATATATCTTACTACAGGGGACTCCGCTTCTGACGCAGACAAATCCGCTACACTCATCAGATAATAAACACGACTGTTTCCTCGTGGAAACTTTCCATAAATTAAGCTGCCTGTTTCCGCGAAACTGTTAATTTTGTTTTCAACGAATAACGCTTCATTTGCTGGAACACAAAAGAACTGCGCTCGTTTAAAGAATAAAAAAATAAATAAAACCCAAAAATTAAGGAAAAAAATGGCAACACACCCCAGCCGGAAATTCGTTTCACTCAAGCTAGCTCATTACTTTGGGTCAAAAATAATTGGAAATGGAACTATTTTAAAAAATTATCATAATTCCTCCTAAAATCGCTTGTATCTGTCAGCTGCATATGCACCGCAAATGATTAATCGTATCCGTTTTTAGCATTCTTTCCTGCCGCTTTCTTTCAACATGCTTTTTGCTTTCTA
>JJRW01S0000796.1:73357-83566 GCA_001188405.1 Loxosceles reclusa
CTCATGCTCTCCAACCGGGCCATCCGAGTTAGGGCTTACACTAGGCGTTACACTTGGACCCCAACGCGGGGCCCCCAAAAACTTAGGGCTTACACCATTCTGTGTTTCTACATTTTCTCTTTCCGTTAAATTCTTTCTGGTACTCTCTTATATTCTCAGATACATATACATACCCTAAAGTCGTCTGCAAAACTGTCCAGCATGACAGGACAACAACCCTCTTAAATTAACAAGAGATAAGACCCGTTGCCATTAATATATTCAGAGAAAATTTTCTCCTCAATTCACACTATAATTTAACGTCAGTATATGAAAACATCCACAATAACATCAGTACACATAGCCAGTACACAAATTTACGAAAACAAGTACACAACAATATTTTCTTAGAGATACAAACGCAAACAAAATTTAAATGCAAAACAAATATAAACTATTGTGGAGGAAAACTCTAATGGACAACCCAATATCAGAACAAAACGAACAAATTATAAATTCTATTATCGCCACAAGTTGTTCAATAACCTTTTAAAATTCTCAATATATCAGGCTCTTGCAACTGATTCTCGGACATTGTAATATCGACTAAATACACACACACTGTTTGGAAGGAATTCTTGCCTAAAATACAGGTTTGCTTTCTCCTGGGTTAATATCTTTCCGCATCCTCTAGTAATCTTATACACACACTTCTCTTCAATACTTCACAGTGTCAAAGCTCCATAATTTCAAAGCCTTGCAAAGTGTTAAGATATTAGATCAAATGGCACCTTATGCTTCTTTTCTGCGAAATGAACAAATTCAGTTTCTCAAAAATTTGCGTAATTCGTGAGCCGGCAACAGCTGACGACATTTGTAGCCTGCCTCCTTGTGAACCCTCTCTAAATAGGCGATCTACTTTATGATGTAAGACGTCCAAACATGAACGGCATACTCAATTACAGGACATGCCAAACACTTGTTTAGGGAACGTTTTCCTCGCACAGCAATAAAGTGTTTTGGAAACGCAAACACTGTATTTGCTTTTTTGCAACTAAGGCCAACTTCGAAACTCTTGTGTACAATAACCACCTATGATTTTATTGCATTTTCTACTGAAAATGCTTGATCACTTAATCGGTAGTTAAACTATCAGTTTTTCTTGGGAAAATGTAATACGTTACCTTTTTCAACATTGGGCTTTATAACCCATTTATCAGCTTGCATTGTGAGTGTGTCCAGATCCTGATGAAGAATTCGTGCATTACTCTCAGAATTCACAATCTACATAAAGTTAGTTTGTAAAGAAAAGCTTTATTTATGTCGACGCCGGGATTCGAACCAGTGGATCTGTCGTCTTTAGAGTGACAGCTTTACCGGTTAAGCTACGCCGACGGAGTAACTGAGTATCTTATTTTAACGTCATTTGTAGGTGGACATTACAAGTTGTAATCTGTAAATTTGCTGAGAAATGATAGAATTTCCAATTTTAAGTCGTTAGTCCGTCCCAATTCTAAATAAAGAAGCAGAAAACCTAAAAGGGATTCCTACGGAGTATGACATGCAACATATGTGTATTCGGAGCATTTTCCATTAATGACAATACTTTGCTTTTGAGTTTTATCCACCTTTCTACGCATCTAAGTAGTTTACAGTAAACTCTCTCTCCGGTCCTCTTCTATGTTTGTAAAAAATTTTTCAAGGGATACTTTATGAAATTCTAAATAAATCACGTCATTACTATTACCATGCCATTTGTTTTGTGAAATACTCTGCTTACTAAATCACAAAACTGTGTAAGGTTCTCTCCATAAAATACGTCAAAATTAGTTTCCCAGATAACCGTCGGGGTAGAAAAGCGGTATCTCTGGAGATGACATAGGTCCGTAGGTTCGAATCCCTGTGTCGACAAAATAGCAAGACTTCTCTTCAATGACCCCCAAACATATCGACTCACACTAATGGCCAAGGATCCAATCGTTAGGTCCACCACTCGATGTTAGGTCGGCGTCATGAATTCTCGCACTAGATGGGATAGAATGTAACGTTTCCCTCACAAAAGACTTCAAAATCATCTTCCTAGATAAATGCCAACGTAGCTTAAATGGAAAAGGGGCCACTAAGGAGATTACAGATCCGTAGGTTCGATTACTGGAGTCTACAAAATCTGAAGTTTCTTTGCAATTACAAAAGATACGTGCATCACGACATATGATTTCTACACTCGTATCGCGAGTCTGTAATTAATAGATTGGTTTCCGAAGCTATCGTGAATAATAACTTCACATATTTTCCAATGACCGACTTCAAACCTATTGGATGATAGTTAACTCCATTTTTACCTGTCGCCTTCATTATAAATGGAGACCACATTTGGTAATTTCAAATCATTGAGGACTATCCCTGAAAGCATCGAATGGTTAGAATTATATATTAGTACATCCGGAAGCACATATATGAAGTATTTATCAAAATCCTATTATATAATTCGTTTCGACCTTAATGTCATTTATTTTACTAAGTTGATTAAACTATTTCCCCATTGGAGAATAACATCATTAATCAAGCTTGATTCAAAGCTAACAACATCCGCACTAGGCGACACATGCACAGAAACCGAAGTGAAATAACTATTTAGTAACCTGATTTTTCCGCTTCGATGGTAAGGAGTCTCATCAGGTGACATAAATTGTCAAAGATTTACAGTATATCCACTGCAGCTTTCAGCATAACTTAAATTATCTTAGGGATAGCATCAATTAATGCCTTGCGTTTTTCCCTTTTATTCTACCCTGTCATAGAATGGATGCCACTTAGAACAGCTGTGCTTAACATGTTTAAGCCGAATTTATAATTTTTCATTTCGAGAAAATCAAAAAGCCACTCATATATTTCGTATAAACCTCTATTGACGATACTGATGTAGTGAGTAGTGAGGTGATGTTTCACAATTCCTGTCCTGCTGAAATGCAGTACAGTGGGGGATGAATAGATTTCTTATTTCATTGATATAATGTAGCATGATTTAGGCAACCCAAAGAGGTTGTTATTAGTATTAAATTTGCTACCAGGAGGGCTTATCACACAAAAGAATTTAGGAACCATTAGTCTGGTGAAAGTTGATTGTTGTTAAGAGGATCTATAATTTTTGTTTGCATCAAAAGATAATAAACCATTCTATATTTCATTGTAGAATCACACTTTGGAAACGTGGCTTTTTTGTAACTATCGAGGTCAGAGGGTTTTTTCCAAGTCTTCTGATGCAAGTGATCTTTGTAAACCCCATTCTAGGGAAAATATTATTTACCTTTAAAGCCATCGTCTTCCTGAACAGTCTTGGTGAATGTTGAATCTCGCATTCTAGTACTTGGTGTAATGCTGTTTTACCACGGCCCCTCTTATGCTTCATAGAGACAATGACTGGCATATTAGAAACAGTTGAATAAAGCAAGATGTTCGACATCAAACATCATCGCAATTATTCAGTTTGATTCGGTTTTACCTCTCTCTCTCTGAGGAAAACAAGAAGAGAAGAAATGAGGTATCCAGAAAACTATATCACTGCAACCTATAGGTTTCAGAGTAGCAAGAATAATACTTATAATCATTTTTGTTATAAATAATAAAGACGTCACAGAGCCATGAAAGAAAGTAAATCATCGATGTGTTGAGAGAACTTTACTCTAAAAGTTGAGATGCATCATTTTCAGAAAGAAAGCGGGCGAAATTTACTTAAAGCAAACTCACCCGTAGAAAAAAAAAGAAGTAAATCATGACAGAAAATGAATGATGGATTCAAATTCCGCAAAACTTAGTAATCAAAGGAATAATAACATTGAATTATTGAACATGATCTTGGAATGTCAACCCACAAATGATTTCTATATACGCTACCCACTTACCCCGTCGGCGTAGCTTAACCGGTAAAGCGGTCACTCTAGAAATGGCAAATCCGTTGGTTCGAATTCTGGTATCAACAACTTTTCTTTACAAATGACGCCTGTACAGGGACTCACATTAGTCAAACTTCAAATCACAAGACGTAAAACGTTCGTAAACCGACGTAAAACGACGTAAAACGACGTACAACGACGTAAAACGACGTAAAACGCAAAGTTCAAATCACTCGACGTTTTTACGTCGAGTGATTTGAAGTTTGATTCAAGCATAAGGACTTTCACCTACTTTCTGTACTCACATTGGTGCCCAAGGACCCCATCGTTAGTTCCACCTTTCGAGGTCAGGTCGTTATCCTGAACTCTCTTTCAAGGCAGGTAGGATGCAATGTCCACCCACAAATGACTTCAACATAAGCTACCAAATTACTCTGTCGCCGAACCAGTAAAGCGGTCACTCTAGAGGTGACAGATCCGTTGGTTCTAATCCCGGGGTCGACAATTTTTCTTTACAATCTTCCAAACTACACGTTTTTCAAATTGCAAATAAACATTCAATTAGAAAACTTTTGAATAACAAGATAGAAATTCACTTATTTTGCCGAAAATAAGATACGTACGCGAATGATACGCATTTGTTCGCTTTTTCTTTCTAAGAAGTCTAGCAGACATCACAGTTAAGCCTATTCCCTTTGAAGAATTTCTGCTTATAACAGACTTTAGAGAATACCATTTTGTTACTCTCTAGCTCTGTATAGCCCTATAGGTCGTGCTCGTCTTCTGTTTCCGTTTGTCAGGATGTAATTAATATTGGAATGTTTTCTATTTGTATCTGTCAACCTCTATTTGTTAGTCTAAATATCTATTGATGTATATTATCTCTATACACGCACATATGCATGTGACACATACTCGCTCTAGCAAATTGAGAAAGAAGCTGAGGTTTCAGTAAGACGTTTCAAAGCAGTTTTGCTTCTATCATAAAGAAAGGTCTGTACGTCATGCGTGAAGTTTTGGCGTGCTGATTGCGCAGAAAAGTGGTGGAGCTAGGATCTCAATATCAGCTTGTTCTGGGAGCAGAGTGGAAATCAAAGTTGCTGGAGAGGCGAACAACTAATGTTCCGTGTGCTTCTGCTATCAAACCGTCATTTACAAATACAAATAATACTAAATTTAAAGTTGGCAACAAGCAAGAGCCCACCACGGCCGACTACGTCAAAAATCCAGAAAACCGCGGAGACCCTCCCAATTGAACAAGTTAGCGATCAGAGTTCCCTCTTGATTGCAAACGAATATAAACACGAAATAAAGGAACCAATATCACGTGGAACAACTACATACAAAGAGAAACATATATACAATTCAACCCATAAAATTGCGGAGACCTTCTCCGTCGTCACATGCACAACGTGACCGCAAATTAGGGAACACAGCTCCCTCGTCATTACAACAATAATACACAAGAAATAAATGAATTAAAATCATATGAAACAACGATATATAAAAAAGCAGTATACAGAGCGAAATATTCCTCTTCGAATACATATTGAGGACTTAAAACTGCACGGAGCATCGACCACAATAAGCTAGGTCAAACCCAGGAGAGTATGATTGTCTAATACCTTCAAGTGCCACAATATATAACTTTCAAACTCTGGTGGAAATCTCGGCTTCATGAAAAAAATTGTAATCCGATGACTCACTTCAAAATACACACATGGATGCATCACAATGGTTACAAATGACAGCCGTGTGTCACTTAAAGCTGGATTACGCGCGGGTAGTACAGTAATTAAGCTGGTAAGCGACCGAAGCAATCGCATCCCGACATGTCACTGTATGGCGACTACACAAACATACTTTTCTTGCAGAGAAAATGCAATAATCAGAGGCAACAGAATATCCCAGAACATTTAGTGTATGTAGCATCCTATACATACACTAACAACTGGTATGGATGTGTTTTCTTCTCGGACAACCCAGCGCCTTCCTCACGAGTGACTTGCGTGTAACATCTATCATTCCTGTAACACATCATGTACGTATAGAAAATCACTGAATGAGATAATTTCTAGCTGGGTGGGGAGGATTTATTTTACTAAGGTTATTCAGGTTGTCATTTTATGTCTTCACATAGTTACTACAAGCAGGTAAACCAGAATGTCATTCGATGACAATATGTTCTTTTGTTCAGTGTTTCAATGAGACCCTAATTCACAAGCTCAGACACCCGGTCTTATAAGCGAAGTCTTAGAAATAGGATATTGATAGTTTAGAATGGTCGGGGAGAAAGCCAGAAAGAAGGCCATACATGTGTGCAGTACGTCGTTCCCCCATGGAACTTTGTCAGAACGACGGATAGTCTTGGTGAAAAAATGGAACTTTATTCCTCAATTGCAGCTAGATATCTTTTTCCTAATTACAAATAAATAAGTGTATCTTATCAGGTAAATTTACAAATACAGGGTAAATTACAATTAAGATGTGATACATCGGTTTTTAAGAAGTGTTACAATATACGAGGATATGCATTTTTCAGTTGTTTGGGTGACATTGCGAAAATACCCGTACTATTTGCAATACCGTTGCACAAGGAAATCATCCATGGTAAGGGAGATCGTTTTCTTGATGTGGAATAGCGACGAAGAGCGTGGGAAAAGTCGCAAAACGTGAAACGCAGTTTTCGCCAGTAGACGACAATTAATTTTTTTTTTTTATTGTTGAGAAGCCAACATGGGAATTAGTGGCGCAAGCAATTTCTTCTTTTTTCGAAGGAGTGTAAATTGAATGTCTCGAAAGAGCACTATGGTGGGGAAATGGCCGACGTATTCGCCATTGATATTATAATATGCGTATGGAAAAAGGGTTTCTGATCCTTTTCCTTTTTATGAGACAGGTAGTGAGAACTTCATATGAGACATAGTATTTCAGAAAGAAGGGCGTAAAATTGACGAAAGTGAGTAGTTACATCGATAAACTCCTTTGAGCTTCCGAGAAGGAAATCGAGCTTCTGATTTGAAGAAAGCATTATAGATTTGATATGTTCGGAGAATGACAACTGAAAATCGAATTTAAACCCTGGAGCATATATAGTCGTTATCTTTTGCAATACTTTGTGATAAGTGAAATAATCATGATTGGTGAAATTGGGTGTTTCCAGGTATATGATATATATTGTAGCTTTTGCGAGTATTGAGGTGGAGCTAGGCTTTGCACCAACCATTCTAATAATGCAGTATTATTTTACTACATTTTTTTCACATGCATGTGCAGTAGAAATAGCTTTGTAAAGAAGTGAAACCTATGTAATATACATTTATAATAACTAAAACTAATAGCAACATCATTTACGAATATGACAAATAACAGCGGATGTAGATTTGGGCCCTGTAAGACGCCTAATGCGTTGGTGTAATTCAGTGACATAAAACCAGTTATTACGAATTACTGTGATCTTCCACATAGGCATGACCGGAACCATCTTAAAAAATTTGGAGAACAACGGACAGCACACACAAAAAGTTTTTCCCAGAAGCATTGAGTAAGAAACAGTGTCAAAAGCTTTTGAAAAATCTTCGCGCACTACACTCATGTGGATAGTAGATCGAGTTTCATCAAGAGCCATGTAAATATCATCCACGAGCCGGAGCAGATTAGTTGTTGTAGATCGGTCGTATATAAAACCGTGATGAAAAAAGCTGATGTGCACTCTGAGATGCCTATACGTAAAGGCGTTCAACCTCTTTCGAAATAGATGCTAATACAGAGATAGGTCTATAGGCATTGATAGACATTCTATCACCAGATTTGAAAATAGTTGTATCATTGTAATTTTGCCAAAACGAAGGAAAAACTCCTGTATTCACAGATATATAAAGCGAGAGAACAAGTGGAGCGGATAGCAGTTGGCACAATTTTTCAAAAAAAAAAAAAGATGGCACTTTGCCTGCGCCAGTAGCTTTTGTAGCCTTTAGGTGGCAAATTGCTCTTATAACGTCTGCACGGGACTAATCCAATTGTTCAATAATCAATGGATTATTGATTATCATTGGATTATTGGCTTTTTCGGAGGTTTCGGACCATCATGCCATAACGAAACGTGGTTTCGACATTGGTCTCTTGATTGAAAACAGATTAATTAAAAACGGCCAATTCAGTGGCAATACTCTGTGGATCGTTAAGAATCACTCCATTGAAATTGCATAGAATCAGGCAGTAGGAGAATTTTCTTTTATGACATCTGAAAATTCCAAAATGGTGTTGGTTCCTGCTGCATAAAAGCTTCTACGTAAGAAACGAATATTTTAAAAAAAGTTTGATTTTCCCTTATACTGAGGTACATAATGATTTAAAGACAACGAGGACGTCGTTAGAACGTGAATACTTGTATGGTTTAAGAGCAAAATGTTTAGCCCCAATGTCAGTAGCCCAAATGTCAGTTATTATCTTCTTTGTGAACCTTGGGGGAATAGGATCATTTTCGTTTTATAAAACTCATTTAGGAATTGCGGTGTCCATATCTGCGTTCAGCATTTCATAAAATATGTTTACTCAAGCTTCAACCTCGTTGCAATCAAGAACAATCCAATCCGCAATTCAGAGATTATTATATAACATAAGGTAGTGGCCATTCTTGAAATCATAAAATGACCTCTTATTCGTTTTCACACGGTTGGTTCTTTCGAAAGAAGAAAGAAAGTGAACATTCAAATTGAGTGCTGGATGATAATCATCGTTAGGTTATGATGATAGTCAAAACACTTTCATATTTCCATTATTCATTTTGTTAGTAAGGATTAAATCAGTGATTTTTCTACTGAAATACGTAGAATAATTCCATTGTGCTAAATTGAGAGATTTCAGACGGTTTACAACATTGTGCTTTATGCAACTGGTAAATGAGAAGTTTGATATGTTATTAGTCAAAAAATACCAGGAAGATTGAAGCCCTCACAAATAAGAAATGTGGTTTATCATCAACTAGAGTGAAATAGTCAAAAGACCTTGTATCTGATGATTAGGGAGGGAAGGAAACTGTTGATAGAGAGCGAAATAAGTGTTCTCTCTAACACCTTCTCTAATCCATAAGTCTTCATTCGAAGTCGGACAGTCAAAGAAGGTGGATTGAAAAAGCAATGGTAATTAAAATACCACCTTCTGTGATACAAAATTTCTCAAGGCCTTACAGCTGCTGTACACGTTCAGGTTGTTAAATGTATTTTTGGCCCTTCCTGGGATTTCCGGTGGGTACCCCATTGCGCTGACCACTACATGAGAGAGGCACAAACCGGATGGATGAGAGAGGCACAAACCGGATGGATCTGAGAACGTTCTCCTTGGCAATATGAGCGAGGTTTTTTTATTTATTATTCGGATGTTCCGCATTTTGAGCTGACTCAAGTTCCGAAATAAATTTTAGCCCCTGTGAAAGCAGTTTGCTTACAACTATATATTCCCGACAGCTTTTAAACAATGAGAAGAAATTTCTTCAGCTCTTACAGCTACCGTACGCTATCAGAGATGCTAAATGTATTTCTGGCCCTCCCTGGGATACTTCTTGTGTAATGATGAACACAATCGGGCACCAAACGAAAATACTAGGGAGAGCCAGAAATACATTTAATATATCTGAACGTGTACGGAGGATGTAATACATGAAGGAATTTCTTCTCATTATTTCATAGCTGACGGACATGTATAATTGTATGCACCATCTTCTATGTGTTTAAAATAAATGCACAGAGAGATTACGATCTCTTCGAAAGACTGAACATTTATTGCCGAAATGTTCTGTAGAAAGGATAACTTGAGAAATCCATGTTTCAGACAGGTTAATTATTTCATAATTTTTTGACAAGGCACACAGAAGAAGATCGCGGCATTTAGTTATCAGACAACGTACGTTTTGGTGATAAACACTTAAACGCTTAGTGATTATTCTGTTAGAGTATTATTGCTAATAATAATATTTGTCATTAGTAAGGACAAAGAGTTTATGTCGGAACTGAGAAAAAACTTTCAGAGTTGTATGAGCCATTGTGGGCGAAAATACCTTGGCTGTCATGAAAAGAGGTTAAAATAGTTGGAATTGAGGTTACAGACATTTCGACTGAAATATTGTCTTAGTAGTTACGCTTAAATCCATGACGATAAGAGCGACGAAGAGCAATATCTTCAGGGCAAGCAAAGATACGGGGTAGTGAGTAGTTCATTATAGCCATCATCATCTACACTCATGTCCATAAATTAAGAATAATGCAAGTTCAGGCAAAGAAAGTGTCAGAAGCAAAACAAATGTGACTGATTTGTAAAGCCTAGTTATGAAACAAAAGGT
>JJRW01S0000799.1:118650-133691 GCA_001188405.1 Loxosceles reclusa
CTGTCCCATAAATCTATGAACGCTATGCTTCTATCACGACACATACCTTCAATTCGGGAGTTCATACTCATCACTCTCTGGTTGATGCGAGGAGACCCGTAACTTTCCTTCCTTTCATGACTTTCCGCCATCAAGCTCGTTTGCGGTTCTGCCGGCAGCACCTGTCATGGCGTGACGGTTGTGTTCTTTTTAGAGTTGAATCCAAACACAGCTAACAAAGTGCCAACCATCGACAATTCATCTGGAGAGAACCGGGAACGCAGTATTATACATCACATTGCGTGCCACCATATTCCTTTGCAGGAGGTAGCATACATCTATGGGAAGGCATCATGATCAATGGTTGTACATCCTTTCACGTGTTCCATGGACGTTATGTTACTGGTACACGCTATCGCGGCGATTTTCTGCGTTTCTACATGCGCAGTTTTCCATATTGAGTATTTATTGAAGTATATATTATTGAAGTTTATTGATGTTCATATTCAGTATCATTTGGCACTTTGAAAAAAATTTTCGAACGCTTACTTGATATAAGTTTCGTTCAAATCAATTTTACCGTTCACCGTGCTGAGATTTTGAACGAAATCTGGCACGAGTTCTGGCCACCGGCGGAGGACGTGTTCCTGGAACTCCATGTTTGGCCACTCGGATCTCGATAAAGCCATATCGTAACGAATGTCTCTAAAAATAAAGAACGCAGGTTGGTAACTTCTGTGGTATTTAAAAAATTATTTACACAGAACACTTTAGCTCGTATTTATTATTGTGCTCCTTGTAACAAAAAAACTTCCAAACGTAAAGATAAGAGTTCTATTCCAGCAGTGGTGTTTTTCATTATATGATTTACACTTCGCATATTAAAAACAAAAGAATGAAACAACAATGCTTTAATATAAGTAAGCAAGTACAAGTTAATAAGTATCTTAAGCGTTTCAAAGCGAAGATTGCGTGAAAGAAGTGATTTACAGTGTCAGGCATTTCAGACCTCAAAGACCAAATGCAACAGTTAAACAACCCATAAGGATATTTTTGAGGGCCCGTTTTACCCCCCCCCCCCGCCGCAACACTACAGGAAAAGACACAATTGCAGGTCCTGATTGAGTCCTTCAGAAAACCATTAGTACTTTACCAAAGAATAGCTGATACAGGACCACTTGTAACAAACGCCCTTTGATGACGCCAAGACTTGAATCACGGATCTGTCGGCCTCTAAAGCGACTGCTGTACCACTTGAGCTACGTCGACGAGTATCTGAGCAATTTATTATCGATATCTACTGAAAGAGGGAGGGTAACTTCACACACTCTACGACACTCATCATTTAGGAAGAAGATGCCCAGACTGTTCCAATTCAACCCATGTTCAGACCTTAGCCAAAACAAAGGAATTTGCCAGAATTCCGTCTGCTCCAACAAAATATAAAAAGTAGGAAAGATATGCAAGCTAGGCTTCTCCGCCCAAAGACCCTTAGGTTAACAAGGTTTCTTTGAAAAACAATTATAGATCCGTAGTTTACTTACAAGAGTTTAAAAACTATTGCAATTACACGTGTGAACGGAACGTGAACCCGTACAAAACTTAAATCCAAAGAGAAGCAACAACTCGCTCCAATTTAAATAAAAACATTTATCAGAAAGTTGGACAAAGAGCATATTCCATCACATGAGTTGCCAAGATAATAGAATCGGAGGATTCCACGGAAAATTATGAAATTACTGCTAAGTTGAATTTCTCAGAATTTTGAAGTGCACTTAAAATTTCATAGTAGCATCCGATGATATTTTTATTATATAAATAACTTCTGGAAAAACTGCGAAAAGAGGGATCGGAGATCAAGCCATGCTTGAGAGTAAGTAGGTGACAAGCAACAAACCACAGTCTCAGTAGTTTGTTGTGACCATAACACTGCCTCCGTATTTATGCGCCGAGCGTTACGAGTATAAATTGTATTAATTCAGTGGCTTAAGAAGCTTAGGTAGAACAGAATGAGAACAATTATATTGATTATATTAATTCTGGAAATAAAACATCAGTCTAGCATCCGCCAGGTTTCCCCAGCTCATGCCACAATATTCGCATCTCGCGTACTACAATACCTGACAATGTAGCATCGAATAGACAATCATTATCATTTCAGTCTAAACCAACAAACTTTTATTTATTTATTTATTCGTCGATTTATTTTACATCACCTCAACAGATAAGAAAACATTTATTGAAATGTGAGAAATACCTAGATGCACAAGAAATACATAGATACACAAATACACAAAACTACTCTAGCAAGATGTTTCTTAAGCATTCACATATTTTCGTCATCGATGCCATGCAGCAGACTTCCCCTTCAAATCGGCAGTTATCTAGCCAGCGAACCACTGCGGTTAAATTCGAGATGAGATTTGTCTAGACCTGGGGATAGTGTAAAGAAAATCTTCACTTTATGTCGGAACGTTCACCTCAAGAGGAGTCGCTTTTACCGGTTAAGCTACGCCGACGCTGTCTAAGAAACTTATATTTGATGCCTTTTGTTGGGTGGGCATTACACACCCTCCCCCTCTTGAAAGAGAGGTCAGGGTACGACCTGACCTCGAGTGGTGGTCCTAACGTCCTTGGCCACTAGTGTGAGTCCCTGTTCTCGCGCCATTTGTAAAGAAAATCTTCACTTTATGTCGACGCCGGGAATCAAACCCGGAACGTTCACCTCCAGAGAAGCCGCTTTTACCGGTTAAGCTACGCCGACGCTGTCTAAGAAGCTTATATTTGATGTCTTTTGTGGGTGGGCATTATAATAGTGATATCACATATATCGTATAGTTTCGAGTAGAAGAAGTTAATGGATTCATTGAGATCCTTACAGTATACAATTGGTAACCACTGCGTATCGCGAAGAATGGTGTAGAGTAATTCATAATTACTTTTATTAGAAACAATAAGTAGGTTCGTGAGGACAAGAGCGTCAGTGGTTTTTGTTTTGCACGTTGGAAATATAATTAATAGTGATCAGTAACGTTGGATAGTACAAGAGTACCAAACGAATGTGATTCCTGTACTTTTGACAGTGCTTCGTTAGTGAGGACAAAGTCCAAATATCTATCATTAGCATTAGGTATATAGTCATACGCTGCTGGAAGTTCCATGTTTGTAAAAAAACAAAGTAGTTCCTATTCTGGTTTGCAAGGAGAAATAGCTTTCGATAGCTCGTAGGATTCAGTGATCGAAAGTATGTTGAAATCTCCAACGATAAAGAGCGACCCGTTAATTAATCGTTGTACAATATCGAAGGCACCGAAAAAAACACTCTAAAAATATCAGAAGTTGAACTGGGTGGAATATATACAGCGCAAATGGTTATCCAGCTGTTGAAAGCCACGGAATTTTACTAAAACACACTCAATATTTTAAACATAAAAATTTAATTTGGCTGATGCAAATGTCGATTTCCGAGCAACAAAGACCACTGCACTAAAGGATTTCTTAGACTGCGAAAGGTCACGATCATATAGAAAAAAACGTTTCATCTTTTGCCAAAGAGTTTGGAGACTATAATGTCAACATGAAGCCTAGTTTCTGACAGATAGATAACATCATATTCTTCTCAGCATACTGCCAAGTAAAAGTCGCTAACTTTCGATCTCAACCCCCGTAATATCTTGAAGATAAATTTTGAAGGGTTTAGAGGATTGATGGAACTGAGAAGAAAGTAGTTAATCCGATTTCACTGCTGATGCATCATTATCAGCAGTATCAATATGACTGTTCGCAGTACTGGCAGAATCAATATTTTCTCGCAATATGGATAAAGTCAGTATCGGATGGTGCGGAATGTTTGCGCATCCTACGAAATAAAAAGGCCTCACAACCACAGTCCATGGAGTCGGAAAAGATACGAGATAATCGAAATTAACGCCATCAACTACGATACGAAAGGAGCGGAGTAAGCCGTGCCTGAGTTTAATTGAAGACATTGCTATACTTGGATATTTTGAGACCTAAAGCGCTCAAGGATATCAGTGGCTGTGGTATCATATTTACGACGACTAATATAAGTATTACTTTTACGTGGTTTTTGCTTTGCTGCAGAAATGATACAAAGAATCCGTTTTCGATCCAGTAATTGCACGATTTGTTTTCTTTTTTCGCTTAGGGCTGATAACTTGAAGTTCTGTGTTTTCGAATGACGGCTCAGAATCCGCGATGAGATAAGTTCTTGAATTTGAAAGAAAAGAGGGGGGCTCCCATTTCTCGCTCTTCCCCGCCGGTGCGTACTCCTTGGGAGATGGTGGCCGGCTGGTCGTGATAACGAGTTCATCGTCACACAGTAGAGTGGTAGAAGTCATCACTTCAGATACCTTTGTATAATGGACGACAGCGGTGTATCCCCTCCCCCTCACAGCAAACTTGTGTCTAGTGATATGAGATAACTTGTAGGAACTTTTCGTGACGTCAACACGTCAAAGGGCTGTTCTGTGCTGTCTGGAAAATCAACAGTAGTCAGTACCAAGCAGGGAACCGAGCTTTACAGGGGAACCCCGTCGTAACTTAGCGGCGACAGAAAGATCGAATAATGACAGAAATTCTGTAGGTTTCTATAAAAACTTTGACGTAGATACAATAAGGGGCCATAGTGCCATTTGGTGAGTAAACGCACACTCGATCTCATTTTCTTTCAGCTGTAGAAGTGGATCAATTGCGCTTGCCTGGGGTCGCAAAATGAGGTCTGAGATATCGTCTCTATAGCGTTGAGTATTCAGAGTTCCGTCCAGCAGCACATTCACAGCTCCGTGCACTCTCCTAACGATATCCCGCCCTGGACCAGGAAACTGCTTTTACCACATGCGCTCCTTTCACAGATATGAGAGGCATGAAAACAAATACCTGACTCTCTCCAGATGTATGCTCGTTGAGAGTCAAGTCACACTGTAGTGCAAATCGCAACTCATTAGTAAAGAGTACTGATCTCCACTGATCTTGCTCCATTGGACATGCATCTGTGCCCAAATCAAGTGCTCCCTCGTGGCGGGTGGAACGTGGCACACATAATGCTGGTCGTCTGGCATATAGACCTCTTATGTAGCCTGGGGCATACCATCCGTCCTGTTGCACAGATCTCAAGTGAGTAGGTGTACTTATGAGTAGAGGTACTTGTGCATAAGTCATTTATGAAAATATTCACGTTATTGTACAAAAATAATTTTATTTAGATGACAAAGTTTTGTCGGGTCTATGCCTGGCTTTTTCAAAACTATGAATCCACTGTTGTCGATGAGAAGTAGTCGTGAGAAGGATCAGGAGAACCGGTTTTTCGCATGATGCCAACCTGTCCTTGCTAAAGTCTCGCCAAGGAATTCCAAGCTGTAATCATGGGCGGTGTGGACTTGTGGTCGCTGGGAAATGAATTCAGCGATTCAATTTTTTTCATTCACCAGAAATATTATTTAGGCCCAATTTCCCTTTAGAATTAGACTTTCTGGAAGCCTTCTTTATCAAAGTGCACTCTACGACCATTGTCGAAGAGCAGTGTCGTCATCGCTGCTGGTTCTGAAACACAAACAGTCTCAATGCATCCAAAAACTGAAACTACGGGAAAATTAAAAGACGACACCCTTATTTTTGTTGGCAAGTCGGTGATCCATGTATTTTGAAAACCACAAAGTAGGAAAGTCCAAACAGCTCCGGACTGCAACTTAAAAATCGTGAATGGTCCCATGACATGCTGTTATCCGGCGATGGAGTCAAAAACCTGCACAAGCTCCAAACAGTCGTAATGTTCCAGTCGTAAGACTCGAGGTGTTTGTCGTACCCGTCCGCTTAGGACTTTTGACGGCGTCCCCTTTGGGGAGTCGAGTCGTGGTCGTTTTGCGACCTCATGCCAGTGGCAACCTACCCGGATCAACAAGATTCTGTCTCAGCAGAACCAGCGAGAAGCAAAGAGCCCCGCCGCATGGTGTGCGTGCTCCCAATTCCAGTCCGCACAATCTGTGCCAGGACAAGTCACCAATATTTATTGCCCGTCTGAGCCACGTCTCGTTCCAGTCTGTTTCAGCATGTTAGGCAGCATGGAGAAATCCCAGTACCGACACCGCCTGACGAACCTCGAGTAGTGAATTCGGACTCGCCTCAAGTCCTGTCAATCTCCAGGCAAGCCTGGCCTAATCAAACATGCCACTCACCGCCCCAAGAGAAAGAGCAATGAGTAACTCGAAGGTCGCTGCACGTTCGAAAAGCCTACCTACATCCTTCCAAGTGGAAGAGCAAAGGCTGGCAAGATCTTTTCAGATGATCAGGGAGGCGAGACTAGGAAACGTGTCTCAGCCCCTCTTATCGTGGAGCTTCTTTCCCCAATTACCCAGTTAAACTGGTCTGGTTTTCTGCCTTACTCTTGCCAAAATCTTTCTACTCCCTCTGCTGCACTCCAACTACTTCTGGAGCGCTGCCTTGCTCCAATCTAAGCAGAACCTCCAACATGGAACAGGGTTGAACTGGGTCCACCAAAAGCTCAGGTCAAGTGGGTTCAGACACACATAATTATACACTGTATAAAATATATATACAACAAAAAAAGTGTAATGCTCAGAGTACTATTTACAGAGATAGCCTCCCCCCTTACACCATGTCTGAATAATACTTGACGACCTTAGGCTCGGTGTCGGACTCTATAGAAGAGACGACAGTCGGGCTTATCGGCCCACTCTGTACCGCTTGACTTTTCCAGCCCTTCCTCCTGAAGAACGCAGGTTTCAGACTGTAGTGACACCCGATTCCATGCTACTGGACATTTAGCCTAGCCACCGACGACCGAGCGCCGGTGTGCTAGCTGGCGTCTCGCTATAGTACTTCGCTCCAAACTCTCGAAAGAGCACCCTTAGGCGTCAAGTCGGCCGCTTGCCTAGCCTCTGACCGTGTGCCAGATGTCGCTGGCTTAGTCACATTGGACGGGCGCGCCCAGTATTCGTGACTTTAAAACACCATCATGGTAGCCCATCCCCATGACTGACTTGGATAACTACGTTGCCACAACACTGATAAAACATCTCGGGCAACGAAGTTGTAGGGTGTCGTTGACCACCCTATCTACAACGTCTTATGACACAACACTTGCCTCAGCACTCTGTGCCTCTTTAAACCATTGATCTCGTAAAACCGTTCAATGGAGTTCCCAGACCCACGTAGGATAAATCCCGGACATAAGTGAGTTGGCCACTTGCTCGGATCGGGTAACGGCCGCACGACCAGGCTCTGGAAGAGTCCTCACTGTCAGACAAGTGCGGGACCAACGCAACTAGGCTGTTTTAGCAAGACAGCGGACTCCCTCGGTCCACAAGCTCCAGACAGTGCGTATCATCTCAACAATTATCAAGCGTAACGCTGCTGCCAGAATCGAGCACAGAAAGAGTATCCCCAGCCCCAAGACTTTCAACATCATGCCGTGATAGGAATTTGACCGCTGAAAGAATAAAACTATTTACTGCAACTTTTTGAAACTAACTGAAAAAAAAAGGATTAGAGGTAAAGACCAGCGAACAGAAACTACATGCCACATGACCCTATCGAAATAAGGTAGAAACAGTCTGCTACTGGATGACGGAATGAAACATGAAAGCGATATCAGATCTCACGCGTATATTGACAGAAGTTTTTTCATCGAAATCTTATTAACGATCTGTTAGTCATTCAAAATTTAAACTATGACAAACACTGTCTTTTCACAAAGGTTCAGTGATGTAAGAAACCACTTACTTGCACGATGGTTTGCAAAGAACTCCGCATATGTTGTTTTCTTCTGTAAAGTTCAAATGAAATTCTAGCCTGCACTTTTCTGAAAAAGGAAAAGTCGGGATTAAGTTCTTCGGCATTCACTTGAAGACAAAGGTAAAGATGGTTTTTAAGAAACTTATAGTTATACAGGATGTTTCAAAAACATCTGGCGAAGCTTTAAAGGACGGAGGATTGTCCAAAATATTTTTTTTTGTCTGAGAAATCCAAACTTTTGTCTGAATTGTCGCATTTAGATGTTAGAGGGCGTTGCGTAGATCAGTCGATAACATCGTTTCTGTGGCGCAAGGTATTATTCCTTGCTTGGAGTTTCAAAGACTTGCATAGCTACACGAATTCGGAACTCGCAGATTTGCATCTGATGTATGGGGCTGCGAAAGGAGACGAACGAGCTGCGCAAAGGTTGTACAGGGCACGATTTCCTACGAGACAACTATCGAATCTCCGAACATTCTAACGTGTGCATCGACAGTTTTGGGAAAGTGGATCTTTCAGTGCTAGCAGACGTGACGTGACCCAGACAAGAAGTTCCAGTATACCTGCAGTGGTAGAAACTGTCTTACATGGAATTCAGTTAAATCCTGCCACAATTACTGAGTGTAATGGTGTTAAATAATTTTCCTTTGTACATATTCTAGGGCACCTCTTATCGGAACGTGTGTAAATCCCGTAATTGTGATTGCTGTAAATTTCAGTATGAAATTCCCAAGCTCCTCGAACTTACTGAATTTTGCATCTCAAAATTTTTAATAAATTTGTTGGACAAATCGACGGATTAGCGATGGGAAATTCCCTCACATCCATCCACTGTGACATCTACCTCCTTCACTACTTTAAAGCATTCTGAAGACAATATGTTGACGATTTTTGTTTTCATAAACGAACCACTGTCGAATCTGGATAAAATTATTTCGGTTCTAAACGCAGTGAAACCCCGCATTCAGTTCACTCATGAACAATAAAAAAAAAACAGATTTTCTTTTTTCATGTTGGTAAATGTACATAACGGAACTTCTCTAGATGTCCTGGGTCCTTAAGAGACACATATCTTTCTTTATTACCATCTATCAAAAAATCTTCACTGTCTACCGGCTACCTCATGCGAATCTTCTCCACCTTCTCCAATAAAAATGTTTGTATTTTTATTGGAGATTCCTAGGATTTTCACTTTCCTATTACTTCGCGACGAACTTTACAGAATGAAATCCATCGCTGCACTGCAGTTTCAAGCCAGATATCATTGATCATGTAGTCAAGAAAATTAGCAATCATTGTAGTAAAAGTCCAAGCCTCTCGCTCGAAGATCACATTTCCCGTTATAAAAACACTGTTGTTCTCCCTTACATTCAAAAATTAAGTCCCCCAATTACGGAAAATGCTAAAACACGCACAAATACAGTTCGATCTCAATAATTCCTTTTTCCGGCTAACTGACACCAAAGAAAAAACCCTAATCTTTACTTATATAGTGTTTACCAAATACAATGCGAATGTTTGTCTTTCTACAATGGACAAACTTGCAGTGATCTCAAACACAGAATACAAATGTATAAAAATCACGTTGAGAAACAACATGTAGGACAATCAGCTATTGCGAAATGCTCGTGAGAATCATGATACAAATTTCTATTCCATTCCGCCAAACTCTGAGCCAAAATATGTAACACTAACAAACTCAACTTTCTAAAAGCTTTTAAAATCCATCTTCACAAGGAAAATATTGTTATATTGTTCGCGATAAACTTTCGATTCCCCCCGTCTCTTCACTCACCGAAGCAGAATACAACAATAACACAGAAGCCTTACTCAGTTCTCATTGTCAACCCTCCATTGAATGCATCTTCAGTAATCGTTATAGTTCCGCCACTTTTCTGTTAACAATTCTATCGTCAACTGCATGTATAATAAGTATACTCCAATGTAATATGTAATTTGTACACTCAGCGTATTACGCAATGTATACTCAACGTGATATGTACTCTGTACTATGCACTGTAATTTGTTAAGTTTGTTAAACTTCAAGTTCAAAAAAAAAAATTCCTGACTATACTTTGCCCACAACACATGGTGAAATAGCTGTAGGTTGACTTTCAAACCTACTTATACTTACAAATTGCTCACGTTTTGCAACAATTTGCAACAAATACAAGAAATACGCGTTTTACAACAAAATTAAAGGTGTTTATTGGTAGTAGGACAACCAATAAACACCTTTAATCATATAGCTAGTTTTCATATACCGAACGCAGTACCATTCATTTTCATAAGATCCCACGATTCTGCCTTGCTTCACATTAACCATGTTTCGTGCACTTGGATCATTTTTTAAACAAATAATCGTCATTCTATTGCTTTTTTTCCTTACTTTATGGAAATTAGTAACCAAATGTTGTGTTGCGTGATAATCGAAATAATTAGAATGCATGGATAAAAGGTTGTAGGCAAAAATCAAAATCAAAAATGTCTGGCTACTCAAAGTCACATTAAATCAATTCTGAACGTCTAGCTGTTTGAAACAAATATTGCCCTCAGTCATTATGTTCTCCACAGAGACTAAAAGTAATCGTTAATATAATCTTTACGTTGGTAAATGAGCAACGAACAAGAGAACATTTAGAAATTTATAGGTATTCTGCTGAAATAAATATACTCAAAAGGTCTATCTAACCTTGAGTTGCATTACACGGATTGCAGAAGCTGTGGTTATAATTCAGCTGTTCATCCACGCAGCTACAGTTCACAAGTAACAGACTCTCCCGACACAAAGCATGGCAATACTGAAAGTAATAAATAGGTGAAATTAAAATAATGTTGCAAACAAATTCGTACACTATTATTCGTACATATACAAAAACGTAAAACGTTTGGGAGTAAAAATCAAAGGCACTTAGATAATGCATTAGTCCACTACATACACGAGTCGATGGAAAGTTTGTTTGCAGCGATATTTACTGCCCAACAAGGATTGTATCATAGATGATTTGTTTCGGAAGTTTGAATGCGACTGTCCTCTCCGAATCTGAGTCTGATAATACAAAGAGGTTTGCGGTTGTTTGGATTCCGCAGCAGGGGCTCTCTTTCGCGACGTGCGGGAGGGGGGAAGATAGGCGTGACTGGGTGGTGGCTCAGCCTCCCACGATCTGGTGTGGCGGGATGTTATTAGAGCGGGAAAAGGCTCGAATTAATTGCATCCCGACGAGGTAGCGGGGGTTGAGGAGAGTTAATTAACAAGCAATTCCTTGGGGAATGGATGGTGAAAAGCTCCAAAATTCCATGCTCCCATGAAGAACGGATCTTTTTTTGTGATTCAAGCATGAGAAAAAATGAATTTGCATCCAAGGTCCCATCAATGTTGGACAATGAATTCGATTCGCCTGTTGAAACAAGTTATCAGTGGTCACGGATGCAAAATTTCAGGCATAGAGGCATCTGCCCAATGGACCATCCGCATTTGCACAAGATTTAGTAGATTCTCCAATAATTGTTGCGAAAAATAGGATATTTGAAATGGAAGAACGCAATTTTGTTTGGTGGAGAGAAAGAAATCTGAATTTTTAATTTCGACAGAATTCGGGGAATTCAGTTGCTGATGCGACAATTAAACGGAAGAATAACATGTTCTTGAAGAATTGAATCTCTGACACGGTAAAGGGTTGTGGAAGGTGGCCGACGGGAAAAATTTCTTCACTGCCTGGTCGATCACACTTGAATTAAAGTCACGATGGATGATAATGGACCTGAGAAGGTTGATTTTTTTTTTGTCCAAAGATGGCTGGCCAGAGCATATTTTGATAGAGCGTAAAACGCATGTGTGGAAGGCAGAGATCTTTTGCTGAATGGGATGGCAGAACTTCACGTAGAGTGGCAGTGAGACTGAAAATGGTTTACGGTACATAGAGTTGGCGAATTTGTCTGCGGAGTTTTCAGTCAAAATATCTGAGAACGGGAGAATTGTTGTTTTTAGAGACGACTGTAAATTGAATGTGGGGTTTGGGGCAATTAAATTAATGTCATCAAGAAGTTGGGGAAATTCTTCCGGTGTACAGTCGTGAAGTACGAAAGTGTAATCTACGTTGCAGATACGAAAAACAAATCTGATGTTTAGAAAAAGTTTGCATTAAAAAATGATGCATATATATGCATATATATATACATATACATATATGCCCGCCAATAGGTAGGAGAGATAATGGGCAACCCTACTTAATTTTTCGTTTTGGCGAAAGAATGTTTTCGAAAGAGAAGGCAGATTGTTCTAAGCAGTGTTTTGTAAGGCAAGCAAGGTGTTCCACTTCCGACTGAGAGAAGTAAACCTCAAGGAGTCTTTTCTTCAAACAATCGAAGGCTCCTGAAGTGGACTTTGGTAAATAAAAATTTGACGTCGAACGATGCTCTGTTGGCTTGGCTCGGGGTAAGGTTTTCAACAGCGAGACAAACTCGACAGAGTTCTTCACCGTGAAGGTGTTGACAGCAAGTAGTGGGGAAAATTTCTTAACGGGGATATTTGGACAAGCGGTTGAGGGAGAGTGTACCAATGTTGGATACAGTCGAGAGAAAAGAGACGTCTTCTTCCTGTACTTTGGGTAGGGCGTACAGCCTCACGTAATTTGCAGCGGAGGGGGATTAGAGATTTTTAAAATTATCTTGGACTCCTGTTCGAATTTTTGTGAGGAAGCTTTAGATTGGGTCTTTTTAGTGGAGCGTATGGTCCTTCATGAAATAATTGTCTGACGCTTCTGACGTAAAAATTTTGCTCACGATCACAATTTGTCCACCCTTGTTAGCTTTGGAAATGATTAGGTCCGGGTCCGCTTTTAAGTCTTTAATGGCCTTGAGCTCTTCGGGTGTTGGGTTGGTGTTGATTCTTGAGGGTTGATGGGAAGGGAGGGCGTTTTTGATGAAATAATGGAGGGTCTCTTTCCGTTATCCAAAATCAGTTCTACTAAATTTGAAATCTTTGTCGATGAGAAAAATGAGGTCTACGGAGTGGGGTTTAACAAAGTGGTAGTGGGGGCCAGTCCAAAAAATTCTTAGATCTCATCTCCAAAAATAACAGCCGCTTGAACTTTCCTACAAGAATTTCTCTACCAACGTGTCTAATGTAACTCTCTCCGAAACACAGAAAAATCTTGTTTGCTATGGATTTAACTTCCACTCAACGAAAAGATCAAAACTTTTTTAAACCTCGAGCTAAAATCATGCAACTTCTCATTCGCATTAAGACCAATTAAAGGAACTGCAAACTCTTCTGAGACACTTTCCCTTGAACTTCTCCAATTTGACTTTTCTTAAAATTGGAATCTTCTTTTCAGTTAGTGGAATAAAACATCTAATAATAAGAAGATTGAAATTGATTGTATCATGGTAACTGTAACGCAGCGGCTCACCTAAAGATCTAACAAACTACATTCTTTGGTGCAAAGCACTAAATCCAAAACAGACTTTTCTATGATACAGCAGGTAACATGTCGGTAAAGAAAAATATCGTAAGTGTTTGTAAAACAAAACTTTCCTTTACTAGATGCCACATCTTCCAGTCAATGTTCGGATAGTTAAAATTATTAACAACGACAGCATTAGCGCTTGTAATTTCTTCAAAATGTTGCGTGTCATATTCCTCACTAACAAGTGGCGGCCTGTAACACGCCTTACATGTAAATTGCGAAGAAAACTTCCGTTTTGTCAACGGTTGGGTCCTTGGCCACAAGTGTGAGTCCATAAATTTAGGCGCCATTGTGTGGACGCCCGGATTCGAACTAACGGATCTGTCATCTCTGGAGAGACCGTTTTACCTGTTAAGCTACGCCGATGAGTATCTGACAAGCTTATCTTCGAAATCGTTTGTGGGGAGAACCTTACAGCCTTTCCTACGTAGAGAGAGAGAGGTCAGGGTATCTCCTGATCTTGAATGGTTGACCTAACGGCTGGGTCCCTGGCCACCAGTGTGAGTCTCCGTATGTTCGGGAGCTGCTCTCTCATGTCGACACCGGGATTCGAACCAACGAATCTGTCATTTCTTTACCGATTAAGCTATGCCGACGAGTATCTGGCAAGCTTATCTTCGAAGTCGTTTGGGGGGGCAGAACCTTACAAAATACCACTTAGGAATGTCAGTCTTCGTTTGTTGGTGCTGCCACCCTATTAGGTAAGGCCAGCCTTTCTGATAAACACCGTCTATGAACAAGAAAATAACCCTATTCATTCACAGCCTATCACATTTTCGTTGAAAATGGCTTTAAAGAACAAACCGTACTCAAGCCTCTTTAGGCAGCTGTCTCAGTGGTGTATAAGTTTCTACATACCGTCCTTAAGAAGCTCGCTAGTTGGAGACGGAACCATTCGATCGCCATATCATGCACCTCTAAATCCGAGGTGAAATAATTGGAGGGGGAAGAGTTTCCCTGTTTTCCAACTGTGATTATATTGAGTCTTGAGTTCTTAAGTTTTTCAGTTCCTCCATGCTTAGAACAACCTTTGAAAGAGAGGCGTCTTCCTAAACTTTTCACATGCAGCGAAAACGTTCAACTAGTTCAGTGCCTCCTTTACACAGGAATTGAACAAAAGCGAGTTCAAGCACGCATAGACATCTATGACAATCTTATAACATCTAAATTAAATACCCTATTAAATACCGAAATATAGCGCTATATAACGTTTAACCTGGTAAAAAAAAGTACTTTAGACATATAATTGTTCAAAAACCATAAAAGAAAAATAATGTTGCCCTCACTTCAAATGTGTAGTACTCGTTCGAAAGGTAGAAGTCTTTATCCATCCGTTTCGCAAATGGAGTGAAAGGGGAGTCTGCGAAAGTAGTAGTGCAATCTCCATATGGAGCTGGAAGTCTCTCAATTTGTCTCTGAAACACAAAGAGAAAAAGATAGGGAGAGAGCGCATTTGAAAACGAATATTAATGAAGTTAAATTTTTATGGCTTTTCAAGAAATCCAAAATACATTTGTTTATATGTCAATGGAATAAGGCGTTTAGCCTCTTCGTATAAACCAAGGAAAAATCGCGTTATGTTTATCATTCCGATGGCAAGTGCACGTATATTCAAAGTGAGCCATGACATTAACACATATGAAATTCACTCACTACTTTGATGCTGACATAAGTTTTAGTTCCGGGGTGCAAGGTGATCCCTCCTCTTTCGATGAAAGGTAAAGTATTCCGCGGATGTACCATTAGCCGCACTCCATATTCAGGCGACAGAATGTTGAGGTATTCTTCTCGTTCAATATTCAAGGTCAAAGTAAGGCCTGT
>JJRW01S0000802.1:173790-183947 GCA_001188405.1 Loxosceles reclusa
TTTATGAGACTTAACCAATGTCAAAAAATATAATAAAGTGTTTTAAACTTATTTGATTCGGAATAGGCCAAAAGTAAGGACTCCCAATTAAAATCTTCTCTAGGATCAGTAGCAGCAGTTCATCAGGGTAGGGCCAGCCTCCAGATAGCGTCTCCTCTCGTTACTAACTGACTTGCTACAGAACGAGTTTTTAAGACCAGTTGCTCAGTGACGTCATGTATGACGTTCGCTTTCATTTTTTCTGTGAGAGAGTGCGTCACGGTTAGTGGTTAAAAGTTAAAGTTACGGTTACATTACATACTTTAGGATCAAACCCTTATTAGTGAGAGATGCTAATTCTCAATTGAATTTTTCACTAAAATTTTTATCAATTGGACCATTTATCATCTATTATAAATTGGCTATATTTGTGTATAAGCCAGTGGAAAATGGTTTGAATGGAGCATGCATTTCTCTTGTCACAAGACATAATAACCGTCACTGTCACGCGGAGGCTCTGTCCTGATCCCATTTCTAGTAAAAAAATGCTTCGAAATCTCAAAAGAGTAAGATCTCAAAGGCGAGCCCATGGATCTCGCCTTCGAAATGCCATACCTGCAGTGGCATACTGGTAGCCCCCTCAGTGAGGCGAGGGGAACGAGCCGAATAAGAGGTCTCCTCATGTGCTTCAAAGGCTTTATTTCATAGTGAAGCTCGCTTTTGCAGGGAGGTCGCAAAAGAGCGAAGTTCACTATAACATACATTTACACCACTGCTTACCAGATGTGGTCCGCCAATACAATTCATTAGAGTCATTTAAAAAGCGTCTTAAAACTATGTTTTCTGTTTAGAACTTCTGAATTTTGATCTTAATGTTCTTTTTGTTTAATAAATGTAAGATGAAAGATATAATATATTGGATTTTAGGTGAAGTGAGCGTTGCGGACTTGACAAACTCCATAATATTGATCCTTTTTCGCGTTACCTTCCAGCGTGCATCTACTGTTTTCATTACTTTGATTTTAAGATTATTTGTTTTCTAAATGATATATATATTAAAACAAAGAGTGATTTTTTTTCCATCTTTTTTGACAGCCGGTGAAAAGGGGCACGCTGAGTTTACTCCTTGGTATCTTCTTTCGGTGGCTGCCGTTTTGGCTGGACCCAAACCAGGGCCTTCGAATCAGTGCCACGGCTTGGGTTATCCGGGTAGTTTAAGCGGAACTGCTATGTGTCGTTCGGCTGGGTGCTCGAGACCTGTTTGAGGGTCCCGGGATCAATCCCGGATACGGGGTAACCCCTTATGTCTTTTCACTGAACAACCTATTCTTGGCAATTAATGGCCGGTCGAGAGACGGGGTCGCACAAACGCCTTCTATCCTGAAATAATGGCGGAAAGAAATCCTGAAGAAATGAGTCTCCTTTCTGAAGAGGATTGTTTTTACACTCTAAAAATTGGGATAGATCCGAATTCTGCGGTTGCGTGTTAAATATCTCGCATGTACTGTCGTGGGAGGGAGTTAATCTGTCACCTCTTGATGGGCTACGAAGGACGTCTGCCCATGTCCGGTCATGCTAGGAGACTTACTGTACGTTGCAATAAGCTCCACCCCAGAACGGGGACCTCCAAGTGGTGTAGCCTGGTAACGTCGCCTACAAGGTGGCGGCCAACGGCATGACGATTTTTGTCTAAAGACTTAGACAAATGTGTAGAAAGTCGGAGCGGAGACTGGTTCTAGGACTTCCTCGTAGAAGTCCTGCAACCTCATTGTCTTCGGCCTTTGAGGGTTTTATTTTTATGAGTCAGTACTTTCCGGAGAGGTCCCTTTTGGAACTTTTCAAACCGGGACGCTCCGGAAAGCCCATTCTGGACTTAGAAAATTTCTGGGCAGTCCAAGTTCCCGGACGATAGGGAACAACCCTAGTAGGGATGGCCTCCTGCTGGGGACGGTGGTGGCAATTTGGATGCCGCGGGCCAAGTGTAGATGTCCGCCTGACAGGTAAGTGACGCTGTCATAAAGACGTGGGAGTCGTACTCCGAGCAAGTACCTCTACGTTCGTGTCCGTCACTATATATAGAGAGACGGTTCCACTTGGAAACTTTTCGGCGTGCTGTCTATCACAATCTTTAAGACGGAGGAACCCTGGTTGGGAGACGGCAAAGACTCAGATCTCCTTCCGAAGAGGGTCCTGGTTTCGACCGGCTACTGCTCAGGATAGCAGTTGGGAATTGTCATCCCCAGGCGGACACAAGTAGTGTGGAGACAGAATTGCCCGAACGAAGGGATCCCGACTAGGCGCGCGCCTAGAAGTGGTGAACTCCGGTTCGGAGTAGACGCCTGAACTTCTACGGAAGTATGGGCTACGTAGCAGTGCAAGGAATGCTCCACGGAGACCTAGGCTCCCACCCAGCATGATAATAAAGGAATTGACGGAGCTACCGCTTCCTCTAAAACTAGGTAGAATCAGTATGGCTAGACTGAGACTGAGCACTTAGTGCGAGGTCTTACGTGCAAACGGCCCGGAGCACGGCAGAGGAAGCGAGGCTAATGATGTGGTGGACCCGGAGTGGAGCCGGTCATTTCACTCTCCACGTCATGGTACACGACGTCCGCGGAGTCCTCAACGAGGATTGCCGGCTGGGGCTGCATGCAAAAAATTATAAAAGCCTTCGGGCACAAAACAAAATAGAAAATATGGAATTTTCTTTAGTGTGATTTATATGTTATGTGTTCTATGTTTGTGCCGTCTTCACTAACAGCCTTCGGGCACCGCTACTAATCCCCATGGACGGAGTGCAGGATGCATGAGCTGCACTGCGAAGTGATGTCTTATAAAAATATAAAAAAACCCAGTTGGTGCGACCCGTGACACAGGGTCAGACCAAGGAAAGGACTCCACTAACGCAGGCCGTCAGACTCTACCAAAGCTCCGGCAGCGGTACTGGGCCCAAGGATCCTTCGGGAATCCAAATAGTCTGAGTCGGCCTGTGCGCGGCCCCATAGAGGGTTCGTCTGGCAGAAGTGGTAAGGACCGTCTGGTGGGGAAAGACCAGATGGGGTACTTACTCATTTGGAGGACGCTAATCTGGAGAATACCACTCTTAGGACCAACGATCGAGAGGTCGCTTCTGGGCTCGGGAAAACCGGAAAGAAGGCACCCTCCGTGTGAGCATGACGGCTGCAATCCCGTATCAGACGGGAAGGCCATGAACGCCAGTGAAGGCTTTATGGGTAGCAGGTTCATGTACGAACTCTACCCAAACCGTCAGCCAGACGTTTCAATGGCAATCCATTCTTCTTTTACTCAATCATGGCTGAATCTTTGGAGAATAATACTATGCTCTCAAATGTGATCTGCGATAACCAAGAATGCGAAATTGTGGAATGTAACGACACGATGGCCAAATCTAGGAAGATTATGGCATCTATAGAAGTGATTCTTACGGTCAAAAACCAGAAGTTTTCTATTAAGGCAGCCGCCGAAGTGCGTGAGTGGGTCAGCCAGCTCCAGGATCTATTTGTGGATCAGGAGTTGGAACTGAACCGGCTCCGCAGCCTTAACGAGGCCCGGCGGGAGAACACGGAAAAAAGAACGGAATCAGGACAGACGAGACGGGGAGGAAAGTGAAAGAAATGGAGAATGAAAGGAGGTGAAGCGCAAGAAGCGCTAAAAGAAACCGACCTTCGCAGAGAGTGCTGCGAAGGCGGTAAATAAACCTCAGAAGGAAACGAAAAGAAAGAGGCAAAGGAAAGGGAAGAAGAACATAGTTCTTCTATACCCCCAAGGTGAGAAGGAGGAGACGCCGCAGGAGTTAAGAGAACTCCTAGTTAAAGAAGTTGATCCACAAAAGGTGGAAGGCGGCGTACGATCGGTGAGGAAGACCAGGAGTGGTGGTATCCTGGTAGAGTTGCAATCGGAAGAAGGCGTTGCCTCACGAACAGAAATAGAGAAAAGTGAGGCAACAAAAGCAGCCATTAAAACGGTGATACCTAAAGAAAGGATGGTCAGGGTCGTCGTGTACGACTTTCCTGAATCATCCTCGGCTGAAACAGTAACGAAGGAGCTAGAGAGTAGCTCGGCCTTCAAAGAAAGTAAGGCGAAGGTGATGTTTCCCATAAAGGGAAGACAGGGACAAATAAAACACTGGGTTCTCCAGTGCTCACCTGAGAGCACTATTGAAACTATTGAAACGTAGAAGTTTATGCTGTGGTTGGGTGAGCCACAGGATGGAGAGATTCGTATTTGTGGTGAGGTGCTACCGTTGCTTAGGCTTCGGGCATACTCAGCATAGATGCACTAGAGAACAGGTCTGCTCTAAGTACGCAGGTCCACATAGAGGCTCCGACTGGGATAGTCAGGAGCAATGCTGCGATCAATGCAAAAAGCATGCAGAGGGGACCGATAAAAACATGACGTCGGGCACTCAGCCTTCGACGCTAAGTGTCCCCTCTACTTGAAGGAGTTACAGGCAGCGAAACAGAGTGTTAATGGGCGGCTCCAGTAACGACTCAAGTATGCTAAGAGTGCTCCAGTTCAATACTGGACACACGTACGCAGCCCAGAATAGGCTCCAAGTGGCAATCGCCGAGGAGCGGTACCAAGTGGTACTCCTGCAGGAACCCGTGGTCGGGTACTTGAAAGACCTGAAGCGATATCAAATCCGAAGTTTCCCGAAGAGGTACCGCATATATTAGAATCAAAGAAGGAAACCGCTATGTGCAGTCTTGGTTCTAGACAATTACCTATCGGTCATCGAAATAAGATCAACTCCACATGTAGTGGCAATCAAAGTTACTGGCTCAAGAGGCGACATATGCCTAGCATCGATCTATGTGGCTCCGCAAAGACCACTAGATACCGTCTTCGACGCAGTTAAAGAACTGAAAACAGCAAATAACAACTGCGGCATAGTAGTCGGCGGGGATTGGAATGCCAAGAGCCCTTTATGGGGCCCGGCAGGACCGATCGACGCGGACAAGATGTAATGGAGTTTGCGTCAGAGAACAGACTGCACATAATAAATGAAGCTTACTCTCAGGCAGCCTTCTGCGGACCTCGAGGGGAGAGCTGGATAGATGTCACGATGGTCTCGGAACGGATCGTAAGACGAGTAGCAGGATGGCGCGTCGCGCCTACTGAAACCTGCGGAGACCACAGATACGTGGACTTCAGTATTAACTGGAGTCAAATGAGCAAGCCCACTAGCGGCAGATTGAACATGAAGCGGATGAATTGAGAGCGATTCGCTACGGCGATATCGGGGCTCGCTCCGGGGTTCATTGCTAATTTGGAGAACGCCACAACAGCGGCGCAGGTGGAGGAGCTAGTAGGAGAGTTGACGTTCGCTCTCACTACAGCAAGCGTACAAAGTTGCGCCACCCCATCAGGTGCAAAAAGGACCAAACACCAACCGGTGCCTTGGTGGTCGCCAAAATTAAAACGATGGCAGGCCAAGATACGCAAGCTCCGACGCCAATACCAGGTAGAACTTGACCCGGAAGTGAGAGGCAAGAAGTGTCTCACATTTAAAAGGAACCGGGCGAAATATACAAAGTTGATTAACCAAGCGAAGCATGAATCCTGGAGAGAGTTCTGCGAAGCCACGAACGCAGACCCTTTCCGTACGGTGTTCAAATTGGCATCTGGCAAAGCTCACGAACGGGTGCAGTACGCAAGTGTCCGTAAACCAAACGGAGCACTAACCACCGATATAAGCGAGACTCTAAGTGTCATACTGCACGCCCTTTACCCGAAGGACGACAGTGAGAATGACACACCGGCTCAAAGCTCAATTAGACTGGCCGTGCAACGAGTTCCGGACACAAGTCCGGATGTAATGTTCGCGGCAAAGGAAATTGACAGAGTCGTTAGGTGGCTGCCGAAAGGTAAAGCCCCGTGTCTCGATAGACTCAACGAACAGATTGTTCAAAGACTCCATGAGTCAGAACCGAACCTGCTACCAGCAGCGTTCAACGCTTGTCTCAGGACACGGGTGTTCCCACGAAACTGGAAGATCGGCAAACTCGTGCTTTTGAATAAACCTGGAAAGGATCCGAGACATCCTAAAAGCAGAAGAGGAATCTGTCTGCTCTCCACTTTAGGGAAGGTACTGGAGCGGTTGCTACTGTCCCGATTCTGCTACCATGCAGAGAGATCAGGCTTCATGAAGTCGACACAGTACGGCTTCAGAGCGGAACGGAACACGACAATGGCTTTGTGGCGCCTGATAAGTGAGGTTCAGAAGCGCAAAAATGAAGGAGCATACACGGCGGTGGTATCGCTTGATGTCGAAGGTGCGTTTGACACGGTGTGGTGGCCGAACGTCCTCCAACAACTCAAAGATATGAGATATCCCTCTAACATCTACGGGACGATGCTTTCTTACCTATCGGATAGGAAAGTAATATCCGAGGTGGAAGGAGTTACACTAGAAAAGCAGCTAGAGAGGGGAACCCCACAAGGTTCATGCCTCACCCCGTTCCTTTGGAACCTAGTTGCCAATAGTGCATCAGCAGTAGACCTCCAAGGAGGCACCCTGCAAGCATATGCAGATGATTTTATCCTAATAGTTTCCGCAAACACACCTGGAAATTTACTGGTAAGAGTTGATGAAGCTTTGGCTAAGATCTTAGAGTGGAGTGTGGATCACCGCATCAAGTTCAGCGCTCCTAAGACTCAAGCGATAGTAGTCGTCCGAGGAAAGTTCCTGAGCAGGCAGAAACATAGTTTCAAAATGGGAGACTCAGTCATAGAGTCCTGTGACGAAATCAGGGTGCTAGGAGTCACAATCGACATGTCTAAGCTTCTTTGCCCACTTGCATCGGGTGAGGGAGAGAGTTGAACAAGTCATGAGTAAACTCTCGCACTTCGCCCGGACAACGTGGGGATTAAAAGGCGCACTTAGGATGCTGTATAAACGTGCAATAGAGCGGATGGCGGTGTACGCTGCCGGCGCATGGTGGAAGGCGGAGGGCAATGTCCGCGAGGTAAAGGTTCTCTCTTCCATCCAAAGAATCTGTGCATTGAAAATATGTCGAGCCCATAGAACGGTCTCGAACGACGCTTTATGCCCACTGGCAGGCATTCCTCCGTTAGACTTGGTGGTTTCCCAGGAAGCCGCTTTCTTTCGGGGGATGAAAATGCAACGCCCCTGCTTCCATGTCGAGAACATGGAGGCAGTCACAGATCCTGAGGTGGAGCCTTGGAAGACGCACCCGGCTGATCTCCCGATCAGTTCTTGGACAGCCGGGGATCAAACTGATAACGGGTGCGAGGTCTTCACCGACGGTTCCAAGGAGGGAAGCTCAGTGGGCAGAGCTTTCTGTGTACTTAAGGATGGTAATCTGGTACATAGCCTGAAGTACAGACTAAACGGCGAGGTAACCGTTTTCCAGGCCGAGGCAATGGCCTTACAAAAGCGGTAGAATGGATGGCTACTTTACCCCCCGGTGAAGGAGGGCTGATTCTATCCGACAGTATGTCGATTCTTAGTGCTTTGGGAACACTAAAGAACTTAACCCCTCTAATCCGGGACCTGGCAGGGGTCGTGTGTTCGGAGCGCAGTAGACGTCAAGTCGAATTGCACTGGGTGCGGGGCCACTGTGGGACCCCGGGTAACGAGGTGGCTGACCAGTTAGCAAAAGCTGGCTCCCGCCTAAACTCTATTACTTGGAGCGTGCCTCCAAGTAGTGCACAATACAAAAGACTGCTCGTTGCAAATACGATGAAGGCATGGCAAAGGCGTTGGGATACATCAACGACCGGCCGTCTGACCCATGAAATCATCTCCAAAGTGGGAGTTAAGCCGTACGTAGACCTGGGATACTACGTGACGCAGATGGTAACCAGCCAGGGGAGGTTTCCGGCCTATTTACATAGGACGAAACACTTCTCAACGCCGGCGTGTAGTTGCGGCAGCGCTAGTGGTGACGCTCGCCATTACGCGCTAGAATGCCCGCATACGGCAGCAGTGACGCGGGATCTTCGCTCCCAGGAGAACCCGTCGATCGGTATACAAACACCGGCTGCCCGACATGAGCTAGCAGAACTGGCAAAGTTTATTAACACGAACCTGTCTCGTCTGGAAGCCACGCAACCGACGGATGACAGAGTCGAGGGGGCCCGCGTCCCCACAGTGATGATGGCACGGCATCACACTGACAGGTGAGGCAGTGGGAAAGAGACCTCGTGTGTAGCAAGGCGCTAATATATGACGAGGCACGACCGGAATCCCCATAGGGGTAGCCGTCAAAAGTCTTTTGTGAGACGGGTACGGCATGCGAGCCTATGGCTCGCGCTTTACGGATGTCTTTACGCATGTCCCCTCTTGATAGTCCTTAATTATTCAACTATACTTTGCCCGAAAGCTTTTCTAAATAGTGAAAAGAAAATATTTCCAGGTTTTACAGCTGCGTACACGTTAAGAGATGGCTAAATGTATTTCTTTCCCTCCCTAGGATCGAACCAGGGTCTTTCGGTTGGTACCCGAATCCACTACACTGTGTAGTGGATAGCGTATTCGGGTACCAACCGAAGGACCCTGGTTCGATTCCAGAGAGGGACAGAAATATATTTAGCATCGCTTAACGTGTACGACAGCTGTAAAACCTGGAAATAATTTCTTTTCAGCCCTTAATTAGGCTCTGAAGAGGAATTGCTGCCTTCGGACTTCAAGTCTGATGGAACACTTTTTTGTATTTTTTTCTTTTTTTTGACGGAAATAAAGTTGTTTGTTAAGCGCGCCGATTAAATGTGTTCCAAAGTCTAAGAATGCAGTGAACGTCTTACAGTTCTTAGAATTAACATTAAGATTCATGCAGCATGGGCATAACATTTCTAGTCAGTGTAATTGACTCCTAATCTTCCCGGTATGCAGCACGCGATCGCGTTTCACAAATTCAAATATTTAAATTTCTTTCTTTTCGTGGCAAAAAGCCATTAGCTTGTTGATGGCATTTTGTCGTTGAAAGAAAGCATGAATTTTGGTCTGACGAAAAGACATTGTACAAAAGGCATGTTCACCCTTCAAGGAGCATTCAACAAACTAGTTCTTTCGCGACAGGAAATTCGTGACGGTAATAACTATCAGTTATCTCAAGCTAAAATACTACTGTTCTTAAACTTTATCATTAATCAGCAAATGTTCGTGTATTTCCCCTCTAATTTTCTTCTCGTTGTTTGAAGTAAATGAAAAACTGATGTTATAGACCACAGGCAAGGAATACTCTCCATGAAGTTGTCACCACTGATCCTCGTTTCTTGTGTTTTTCCGGAGTCAACATGAGGATTAAAAGTGGACAAATTAATGCCTTTTTCATACAGAACGTGGATTATCAACACCCAAATCAGGAATCGCGCTGCCGACCTCCACTTGCGAAAAACATTCCAAGTGGCTGTTCTTTGTAAAGAAAAAAAAAGCACAAATTAGTGACGAAGCTGGAAAAATCGCATGGAATATATGTTTTAAATTTTATTTGTTGCTTTATTCGAAAACTCTCCAATTTTCCTTGAAATCAAAAGAAGAAAAATTACATCGTGTATTTACGCCAGTTATTATGGATTCTCCGTCATTTTTACGCGTTTTCTATCCTTATTACGACATTACAAACAATGCGAAGAAAGTGACAAAAAAAAAATCAACGAGAATCAAAAAGGAAATAGCAGCTTAAAATTTGTTTTTTTATACACACATTTATTCCATAAGATTACTCACTAATCATCAAATTTTCCTTTCTTCTTGTTTCCATAAAAAAATAATATAGTCCTAGATCAAAGAAGAAAGATTGACCCGGATAAGTCATGGATGGAGGTTTTGTCACTGGTCTAAAGCAGAAATTGGATGATAACGCGGAAACGGTAACAACTAAGATTTCCAACGTTTCGACCGTCACCTATGGCCTACATTAAGCGAATGTGAAAAGTTTTTATACGGATGTATATATACAGGGCGTACAGTAAACGTGTAAGCGTTGCACAACTGGAAACCTCGCTTGGGGTGCATAAAATTGTTCAAAAAACAGTAACTCTTGAAAAGTTCTCCTGCGCCGGAGCTAAAGACGCATGAAAATCTAATTCACTTACGCTAGTAATTGGACTTTTCTTCGTTTCACAAAAGGTGCTTTCAAACTGAGCACTTTACATGTTCGTTTAACACTCATTGTTACTTTGAAAACAAA
>JJRW01S0000806.1:55473-69057 GCA_001188405.1 Loxosceles reclusa
TACTTTTTTCTTACACACAAAAATGTAAACAGTCAAAGAGAGACACTTCCCCTAAAAATGACAAGTATCCTTAAAGCGTAAGTCCACGCCAAAAATCACCAACTTTTCGCATTGCTGTCCTGAATGGATCGTCTGGGAGTTACTCCTCGCCTAATACATATCTGTGTCAGTTTCACCGCGAAATATAGCGGGAAAAGCAAGCGGCGAAGTCTACCTTAGGTTCAACAGAAGAAAGAATTCGGATCCCTGTTATTATATTTGTACTGATAATATATTATTTTACAAGAAAAAATGTTGATATATATATTAAGGAACTCGTTATTAAAGGAAGTGTTAGGCTTTTATTTTAAACTTGCTTACAAATTGCACGCCGAACATGCGTAAACAAAAAGAAATACCAATAGAAAACCTGATGTCTTTACCGCGAAAGAAATAAAGATCTCTGCGTGTGTGTGTGGAGGTGAAAGTAATTTTGGTCTCAAAACTAGCTACAAGTAGAGGAACGTAACAAAAACTTTTCTTCAATAACCATTGGGATGTAACATCACTTACCACTGGAGCAGACGAGCCAGAAGAGAAAGAGATGAATGGTGCAGAAAGATTGGTCGAAGTCTTGATGAGACTTTGGAATGTTCTTTGCTGAATAAGGGCCACGGAGGATTACGGGGAATCCTCTCCAAGAAACCTGTCGGTCCGGAAATAAATTGTGAAGATTTCTGGAGCCTAAACTGCCAATTTGAGCAAAGTAGTTATTGGTTTTGATCGATTGGTTTCTCAGAGAGGAACACAACAGGCTGAAAACGAGGGTTTTTCTTATCTTCCAGAAGGTCACAGTTCAGTGTTCTTAAGATATGAGCAAAACAAAAATGTGTGTTTTTTTTTTCACATCCTCCTTACATTAACGTTTTATTCGTTAGTGGTTTTCACTTGCACGAACACTTGCCTCTTCTCAAATTGAAAACCGTTTTTCAGAGTAACTACAAGGATGGTAAGTTTTGCTTGTAAATTCAAACACCCTGGCTGCTTTGCGGAAGTGTTAATTTTGCGCCTTTTATTACAATGATACCTAAATGTTTTTAAACGCCGCCTTTAATAATACGACCTGAATTTTTATTATGGTTTATCAGATTGATATACATTTGAACAATGGAGTACTGAAACTTATTCCACAAAATACATACTCAGTAATTTATTTACATTTTAATATTTTTTATGCAATATGTTTTCCCAGGATGCTTTGTATGTGGCACATGACATACATAAACTCTGTAATCAATTTAATATGACCACCTGGAAATTTTATGCAAAGTGGCTGTCACGTGACGTTGAGACCTCACTCGAGCGCGATGGGTATAAAAAGTGGACAGGAGGATGAGCAGCAAAGCGGATGAAGAGCAATGTTTCAGCCGAAATATGTAGAAAAAAGCGATTTGACGAACACTGAACACAGGCTTACTGTGGGTGCGCGACTCGGGGCAGTTTGTAGAATGTTCAAGAGCAGCTCTGGTGTGTATCCACAGAAGTGGACCACGCGAGAAAAAACAGAAGTCAAAGTCAAACATATGGTTGACACCGGGTACTAGAAAGAGTCTTTCTGGATGTGTTCAGATCAACTAATGGGCCAGAGTACGGCAAATCACAGCAGATTTGTAACAGGAAACAACACCGGAAGTCTCTGAACGTATAATTCGATACACTGTGCCCTATCTATGTTAGAAGTTGAACACCGGTTCAAAAGCCTTTGCTGTCCGCAGGCAACAAGATTACGGGCATCCAATTTGCAAAGGATGACATTTATTTCACAGTACATGACTGTGAAATATGAAACGACTTACGAACCCGGAATCAAAGGTAGAGCATGAAAACTACTCGCAAACGTGGCATCTAAAGTAGCAAACTGACATTTGTCAGCATCCAAAAATGAACTTAAACTACGGACTTTACAAGAACGTTTGCTTGTCATGTTAAACTTCAAATATTAATAAAACCAAATATACACTGAATTTGCAAAAAGTAAATGAACAACTGAAAACTGTCAATCTTAACAAAATATCTAACTCCATTTGAAGTCAGTGAACACACAAGTTGTTTTAAGGTAAAATAATATGAGATTTATTGAAGTCTTAAAGTTACAATATAGTCGACAAAAATTTAAAGTGCTCAAAGTCAAAGTAGGTAATTTTCAAGAAAACTAAAATTTCTTTTTATGCACCACTTTTAAAACTTAATAGTTTTATAATTGATTTTAGTTCTTAGGAAAAGTTTTAAAGGATACTTTAGGCTTATGTTAAAAATATATTCGATTTATCTGTCAATGAGAGCTTGACTTTCATTGGTATCTAAATCAGGATTTTGTCCAAGAAGGGCACAGCAGTGGTTAAATTTTACGTAGTTGGTTTCGGGACTTGAGCAGCTAACAGTCGGGTACAAGAATCCTCCTCAGATCTCAAAGTTGTCCTCCTTGTTTCGTAGTTATTCCTCCTTACTTCGACTATAGTATTTCGCTTCTTATACTGAGTGCTGTTTTGGCTTGATTACGACTTTTCGTAATGTAGGAACTAACTTTTTTTCTTCTTCCTTGTGAGGAGCATATAGTTTTGTTTATAGTTATGTTAATGTTATGGGGTTAGGTTAGTTTTTCATTACAAATAATATGGCCTGACAAATCAGGGTTTTCGTCACACCGTACGGACGGACGGGTCCGAAAATGGAAAAAATAGCGTACACACTTGGACCTTTGATGCAATGCAGCGATTTATGAGGCTGGCCGAGGCAGTACTACGGGTTTGGGGATGCTTTTACTAGCATTGTTTGGGTTCAGTAATATTGGAAAACCTCGATTGTACCTTTACATTAACATATAACGTGCAACGCCCTTGAATTATCAATATTTTTGACTTCACAGTACAGCAGACAGCAAAAATTAATAAACAGTTTTGCCCAAAATGCTCATATTTCAAAATCCAATTTATCCACAGAAAATGAAGAATACAATATTATGCAATTATTGTGATACTACGTACTATAAATAAGAGAGTCTTTTCGCTATAAGCAAAGGCTTAGCAATTGCCACTCCAGCCCAACTGCACAAGACAGTCTACGTAGTAAAAGGAAATCTAATGTAAGATCCGGTTTTACATATTGTCCTACAAAATATAGCGGTATGATTCAGACTTTTTGCACAGAGATATTGTGTATAAATCCATAAACATTATTATACACGGTATGTCGGCACATTTGCAATCGTATAATGCAGCACAAATTGTTACATGTAGGTGAATCAGAGGAAAATATTACCTGTAGTTAGTATGTTACCTGGTATAGTTGCTCTGTAGTTTCGACTGCTTTCTGGCGCACAGTAACCATTCAAAATGCGGAGGTGTTTACAAAGTGGACTGTTACTCAAATTACAGGTCCTTGTCCGATTTTTACGGGCTAAGAATGTTCCCCCAGCTTAAGTTCACCGTTAGCTGATTCAAGTTTATTTTGAAAGCATCATGAGTAGATAACATGAAACAAAATGGTTCCGCTTATTTCAAATTTGGCAGAGAAAATCGTATCAGCCGTCCTAGCGAAAACTATAGGCGAATACGTTCACCGTCAAAGTAGATTTTTACTGTAGGAAAATTTCGAAAACCCAACCTGGAACTGCTACGAAATTACAAATGGCATATTTGGAGTCTCATTAGACGCATAATCCTTATTTGATTTCCAGCGATTCGATTTTCACGTGCTCGCGGTCCTGAAAAAATGTTTTGTCTGGTATTCGATTCGGTAGTAACATTGCAGTGAAACACGCCACAAAAACATAGGTTAAACATATGCCATATATAATGCCGTTATAATAATTTCAGCAAGAACTTTATTTTTATCGAGCCCGGATGAAAAATTGACCCTGCGGTTAGAAAAATGCTTCCATCGACAAAGTGATTTCCTAGTAAAATAGTTATTGCATTTCCTTCCCATATCCTGTGTTTATTTCTTACTCGAGCATTCTGTGATTTTCAAAATTGACTATGTAATCTTTAACCTTTTTTTTAAAAGTTTTTTTACCGCTTGGTACTTATAGTGTTTGCGAATCACAGAAAGTCGAGAGCATGAATGGCATTTTACGTTGCCATCCCAAACCATGTCGATGACGATAATGCCACTATAATGCTCTGCAATGCAACCTTCCAGATGCCGTCCTCATAGTATCTTTGAACGTAGATCCGGACGTCATAGATCCGTATATTATACTGGACTCGTCGGAGAAGATGACATACTCCTATTTAAAATCCGAGTGTCTTCCTTCTCTTTATGTCAGTAGTCTTTTCTACGTCAATGGTCTGGACGCCGAGCTACGCGCTTCAATTAGCACTGGCAGCAGACATCAGTCGAGGAGTTACTGCCCACCATCGTTGCATTATGTAAAGAAACTTTGCCCTTTCCTCGGCGCCGAAATCTGACCCACAGATCTGTCAGCTGTGGCGAGACGAGACCGCTTTTCCATTTCAGCTACGCAAACGTTTATCTGGGAAGCCTATTTTTGAAGTCTTTTGTGGGGGGGGGAGAGGGGTGGCTTACATCCTTCACCACGTTGAGAGAGAGAGAGGTCATGACACTAGTCTGACCTTGAGTGGTTGGCATAGCTACTAATGTGAGTCCAGAAGTTCTGGCACCATTGCAAAGAAAACATTCCCTTTTGTCGAGCTGGGATTCAAACCACGAATCTGTCATTTCAGGAAAGACCACTTTTTCATTTAGGCTACGCCGACGTTTATCTGGGAAGCTTATGTTTTAACCTTTTTTGTGGGGGAAACTTTACAATTACCGCTGTTAACGTTGCTGCACGATCTATCGCCACCATGCATACTAAATTTCTATCTTCCCATTCTGACGTTCCTGAAATTGTTCGTTTCCTCACGGCGGTGCGCTAAACCTTCTTTCCTACACTGCGTGCAACTATGCATCACTGTATTAGCGTACCGTCAAACATGTGCTGCAATGTCATCGCACGGGGAACCACCTCTCAAGTCTACAATTCTTCCTATTTTTTCCCCTCGGTTATTCATAATGTTATTTAATTCTGCGACGAGGCATCCACATTTACTGTCACTGTAATAAAGGTAGACTTTACCTACTGAAATAAAGGAATGATTAAATTTTTCTTTTTACGTACCTCTTTCATATCCTCTTAGTCCTATTTTAACCTCGCCTTTGCGCGCATTCTATTTTCATGCGCCACTGAAATTTCAGTCTTTTCCATCTCTCATGCATAAGGAACCTTGCAACATTTCAGGTCTGTTGTGAAAAAAAAACTTTATTTATGTCAGTTCGGATTCGAACCAACGGATCTATCATCTTTAGAGCGACCGCTTTACCGGTTAAGCCACGTCGACAGGTAACTGGGCAGCTTATAATCGAAGTCTTTTCTGGTGAGACCTTACACACTGTCCGATAAATCTTCCTTGGCAATTTGCCAAATAATACTGAAAAACTAACTAGTCCCGCATAGCTTTCTCAACTTATTTTCTGAGAAACACATAAGTATACGTTGTTTGTTCTAAGACTAGTGTTGCACTTGATAATGCCTCGAATGTCTGGTATCAGATAGGCTGTTAGTGCGTATTGCAATACAATAGTCAGCTATTGTTTGATTTATTTTAGAAAGCCTTTTTAGAGTCCAGAAGTTTTAAATATTTTTATTGACTACGAGGCAGATGCAGAACTCGTTTATTAATTCAACTGATTATCGCTTTTAATAAAATAAGTTTGCGAGAATGGGTAATGCTGATAAATTAAGAGCAAACGTTCTTGTGCATAAGTCGCTTATGAAATCATTACACACTTTATTGCAGAATGCCACATATTGGTGGCTTTTTTTGTTGCTACAATGCTTTATGAGATATACTAGCAGTCCTTCATGAAGCGTTAATTCGTGGAAATGAGCGAGGGCGTTCGAATTGTCAACCTTCTGGATGCGATCTCCAGGCGCGCTAACCTTCTGAGCTACTCAGCGTCGTAACATATATATACAGAGTAAGTCTAAATTGTTTTTACAAAATAAGAGTGGTGATAGTACCCATCTAGACGCGCAATAATGACAGTGGAACATAGGGTCGCATTCCACTATGTGAGGCAAAAAAGAGTAAAATGGAAACGGGTCAAGCATGAACAAATCATCGCCTCTGACGTCGTTAGGTATGCAAATGTACAGTGAGAAAAAGCAGCACAGTAGAGTCCGTAGACAACCAATCAGATCACACTTTGGATCGGACGTGGCTAAGTGGCTTGGCCTCCTGGCTCGCCGGGCTTTAACCCACTGGACTTTTTCTTCTTGGGGCACATGAAATCTTTAGTCTACGAGACGCCTATGGAGCTCTCCTAGCAAGAATCGTTGTTGCCGCAGACAAAATTAACACAACACTCGAAATCTTCAAGAGGGTACGCCAGTTATTCCTTCGCCGGTGTGAACTGTGCAACGACATGCGTGGCCGCCATTTTCAGCACTTGCTATGAATTTTTCGTTGATAAACAAATCAGATAATACGACTTTTGGTATCGTTCCTTCGCTTTCCCAATACTGTTGTTAGTTCATGTTGCAATTCTTATTTCACTGCTTTCTGCCTCACAGAATGGAATGCGACCCTATGTTCCACGGTCGTTATTGCTCTAGATAGATACGATCACCCCTCTTATTATGCAAAAACAATTTAGACTCACCATGTATACGTTAGTCTCATCATTACTTACATTTAAATTATGTATTTCATTGGCCGCACTCATGGCGTAATTTTTAAAACAGAACTACAATAAAAGAACACCAATATACGTTGTATATTTCTGATTAAAACATTACTGTACGATTGCGTGTAAGCCATAGTTTAAATAAAGTAATATTAAGTCTAACGTATATATGAATGCTGCCAGTAAAACGCAGAGTATTTTTGCTTACAAAAAACACCAATACGTGGTAATTGTGTATTTCTGATGATTAGAATGTTTTATGCGATATCTGTGAAACGTTACTTCTAGGGAGCACGAGACAATTATCGAATCCCTTATCCGATTCACAAAAAATACACGAGGAAAGAAATAGAAGAAAGGAAAAGCAAAGTGAAACTCTTTGAAACATCCTATCATTAAGAAAAAGTTATAGTTTCTGGCAAAAAGTTTAAAGCAACCTCACCGCATTCGAAAAATTCCTTATTTTCTATCCCATTCGTCTGCTGATCTAGCTTAAACGAAATTGTTTGATTTTTTGAAAATAAATAATGCAGATTTTTATCAAACATTACACTTTATTTTCTGAAATAATTCAAATTCCGCAAAATAATAATCTTGAAATTTCTAGAAAAAAATGGCGAGGCATTGCGCAAATACACACTGCAACCACAAATAGGAGTGGCAGCACTATCTTTGTTATTAACATGAAGAAGAAAATGAAAAACTCAAAGATTGCTTTTAGAGATATTTTCGAATAAAATGCATTTTGTAATTTTCATTTTGTTTCAATACTTAACTCGTAAAAGAAAATCTGTTTGAATGTCTGCAGAAAAAATCAAGGAAATCAGTAAAAAATAAAACGCCTGATGTGCGTTTTTTGTGGAATTGACTTTTCTTACGTATCATTAAAAATAGAGAGGCATGCACAGATGCAGGTATGCACAGGAGATAAAAGGCATCAGTATCCTTCCACTGGTTCCAACGTCGGGAGGGAAAAAGCGAAAAAACAATCAGAGTCAACGGCTACAAGGCTTCGCTTCTTAGCGCATGAGATGAAAGAGAGAGAGAGAGAGAGGCGGTTGGAACACGCCCACACGTCAATATGGATCTTCCACCAACTTTCACAGTACCTTAGTGACAACTTGATTCATGCCCTCGTGAGGTATGCGCCACAGCTGAACCCTACCATCAGCTCGTACCAACAGGGACCGTGACTCATCTAACTTTTTTGTCATCTACCGCCCAACTGGTATGTTCAACAGCCCCAAGATAGGCGCAGCTGCCGATGGCGGGTTGTTAGTAAAGACACTCGAGTCGGTCTTCTGCTGCCATATCCCATCAGCACCACATGTCGCTGCACTAATCTCCTGGACACCTACTTAGTACGCGACTCATTGGTAGTTGCTGTTATTTGACGCAGTGTCGCTTGTCTGTTACGACGGACTACTCTACTCAGAAGTCGCTGGTCGCGTTGATTAAGTACACGCGGTAGGCTACTGCTTTGTCCATTGTGGAAGATAATGCCTGAAATCAAGTACTCTCGGCACACTCTTGACACTGTGGATCGACGAATGTTAAATTCCGGAACAATGTCAGAAATGGAATGATCCACACGTCTAGCTGCAACTAGCATTCCGCTTTCAAAGTCGGTCAGTTCTCCTCGTGTAGCCGTAATCACGTCAGAGAATGTTTCACAGGACTCACTATCATACAACCGAAAGAACTGATAACGTACTGCCCATTTATGCTTATTTTATGCAATGCCACCGCCACCTGTATATTTGCATATTACTACACCATGACCTTTGGCACTTCAGTGTGTTACTTAACGTTATTACCGCTCTTGTAACATAGCGGTTATATTATCTCGCTATAAGCCACAAGAGCTCGGATTCGAATCCGGTTAAGATATAAATGGTGTGTTTACTCTTAACAAGCCAATTTCAGAGAGTGTGTTGTACCATCTGAATAGGGATTCTCTTCCCTCCTCTCCCTGGGGTAGCAGCGCCCCAGTGTGGCGATCCACAATACCACTTAAGCATTAAAAAAGTCATTATACTTTCCAAGATCCTCTGATACGAAGCAGCAGAATACTCACCTCTAAAGCCAAGAGTATCGGGACAAAGCGAAGAGCAACGTTCTTCTTCAGTACATTTGCTGGAGGTGAAGTTCTACTCACTTCGTGATCTCGTAGCCAGCTCATTTAATATTGATTTGGTTTATGTCCCTAGAAACAAATTCCAATTTTGGAAGCTTCCGTTATTCGTTTAATTCTTCTATAACTATCTCGCTACAGTTTACACTGAGATACATTTGTACTTTTTATCTTGAGGATTTCATTGCGAAACAGGATTATTTGTAATGCCGCTAGAATCAAATATTTCTGCCTTTTGTTTGGCGAAAGCGATTCCTATTGTAATGCTGAATTTCCAGCTATTATGAATTCGTCACTGCTCTTTACGCTTGCTTCTGTGCTGAATATTCTCTCACTCAGTGAATCACGTAGTGTCTGAAAACCGCCACTGCGTATCTTCAATGTTTTGCACATTCAAGCTCGAGTAGCATGCGATGCTCTGTGAAATTTGACTAACGAAATAGACTTATTTTGTGAGTTAAGGGCTGAATTACTCGTTTATGATTATCATAAAAAATTGATTTAACAGAAGGACTACCGGAGATCAACCTATGCTTTTTTCTACCTTAGAAAAATATATAAAATTAACTACCAGTGTACGTCAATAAATGTCAAAGGGAATGCATGAATCAAGATGTTTTGAAACAGGGTGTCTGATAATTATTGGACACATTACAAAATTACCTTAAATAAATTAAAAGGTACAGAAAGAAAATGTCTTAACTACCTTTAGAATGCAACTACAAATGTTTAAAAATGTTGATGGGATATCTCTTGGTTGTTTCTAGTATGTCCAAGCGATATAAACGATTTCACGCCATGTATTTGAAAGCATCTAAGGAGTTATGGAATTAATAGCACCTGTCATACGCTGTTTCAATTCCTGCGAATTAGGGCAAGACGTCTAATAGACACAATCTTTCACATAACCCCACAGGTACAAAATTCGTCTTTACAATGTTACATACTGCCAGTTCCTCTAAATTGTTTCATCCACCACTTAATTGAATTCGTTGACGGAGGATTACAATCGTATTCCAAACGGAACCATCTTCTAACTTTAACATCTCACTTATTCCGCAGACCATAACACATACATTGCCTTCTGCAGTACGGATTACAAGACTACTGATTGCGTATTTCTGATACTGTCATCATCATCTCACACCTAACGCCATCTGTCGGATTCTGGGAATAACAATGATGTGAAAGAAGATTTAAGAACCGTGTTAGTAACAAGTCACATCGGAAAAACAACAGCAACTCCAACTAGTTTTTTTTATTTTTTTACATAATTTTGTAATGTATCCAATTATTCTCTTCGTGACTTTAATGTTATGTGACAGTAGTAGTGAATACATATTCTAAATCTCAAAGTTATTAGCATTAATGTGGTTTTAGAGGCTCGAAATGGGCTCGAACTCAAATGAGAAAATCAGGCTCGATATCGGTTCGAGGTCGAGGTGAGATGAAACAAAAAGCTGGAAACTCTGAAAAAAAAAATATTACATAGTGCAACGTAAACCATTACATGCTGCATGCATACTATTCTCAATTGCTGATAGCCCCTTGTTACATGAATGGATTCGCCCAGTGAGACGACATTGATGCGGGAAGGAAGAAAATTGCAGTCCATAATCTGAGCGAGCAAGCGTAGGAAGGAAGTTAAAAACGTTTGGTTTGCTTTTAACAATCGTGAAACTTCCCCACAAGCTGAGGCATTTCTTGGTGGGGAATTATTTTGCAGCAATAATCGTTTAAACAATGCAAAAAAATATTTTCTCGTAGCCTCTTTGAAGTGTCATAAGTAACAAAGATGTGCATCTGGACAAGTTTCGCGAAACAGGTAATGTTAATTATAAACCACGCCCTCGAAGACTGACAATGCTGACCTCCAAGTGACTGAAGATGTTCGTGAGCGTTTGTTGAGATCTTCCAGGAAATATGTTCTACAGTTGTCTGAGAAAATGCAGCTTTTTTGTGATTCTCCTCAAAATGATTAAAAGAAAAGTGGTCTGCATCCTTCCAAAGTTTCCCACCAACGGACAAACCAAGCGACTGCAATAGTGTGACTGGGTATACGCTCTCATAAAGAACAACCTTATCAAACTTGATTGCACATTTTATTTGGACGAGGTATGGTTTGATTCACATGGTTATGTAAATTCCCAAAACTGACGTAATTGGAAACGTGAAATGCACACAATCTCCAAGAAGTCGGACTATACTCCGAAAATGACAAAGTGTGGTGTGCATCAAGGTATAGAATTATTGATCCCATTTATTTGAAATCACAGTGAAAGATAGGAAGCCCACTTCTAGCATCTTCTATTATATTAGAGTTTAGTGTACGTATTACTATAGATAAATTTGAATTTATATGAAGAGTATATCATTATGCTTACAATGTGGACTGCAACTTCGTCTCTTCCCAACTTAAAGCCACTGAGCGAATCCATTCATGTAAAAGGTGTGGTCAGTAACTTGGAATAATTTACTGTTTATAATGGTATGTGCTGCACGTGGCTGCAATGTTCATACGCTACACGTGGTTGCAATGTTCATATGCTCGTAAAATGTATTTTTTAATGGGGTTTCACGGCTTTTGGACAACATTATTAATAGTGCCTTTTTTGTTACTCGCTAGAAGACTCGTTAAAATTACTTTAATGAACTTTGGAAGGTGATATATTTATATTACTCGGATATTTCATCAGTTGTATCCGATATTAAATTTTGATTCAATGTGCTGATAATCACAGCAAGCTGTTAAATTTCTGAAGGACTAGATGCTTCAGTATTTTGATTTTTTGGCTGAGAATCGATTGTGCACTAGTATTGCTAGGAGTCATACCGAACATCTTGATGTGATTATGAATTTTGTGGAGACTTTACTTTAATACTAAGCATAACTGCTGATAAATACGGGTGTGGACAAAATTATGAAAACACTTTGCAAAATACTTTTCTTAATTTATATGTTTGCTATAGAGAAGTTTTTAAGTGGGACTGTCGTTGGTGCGTCATGCAACTGCGTATGTACGCTCGCCCACACGTTGCAAGTATTATTTGTTGTCAAGTTAGCATTCTGCGCAGTTGCGAGGGTATCTTGTCAGACCTCACCGAACGACAACGCAACCAAACTGTTGGGGCTCGTATGGTGGGTTCTTCTGTAACTAAGGCAGCGGAAGTGTTTGGTGTATCACGAGTCGTAGTGTCCAAAGATTATGACAGCATACAATAATATTGGAAAAACAGCATCTGACAAATACCAGCGTGATCGGAGATGTATGGTGAGTGAGAGACAGGCGAATATTGAATAGGGTTGTGATGCCCAATAAGAAATCTACAGCCGCAAAGTGACTGCTGAGTTGAATACTTTACTCACACACCCTAAGAACACCAAAACCGTATGAAGGGTATTCCATAAGCAATATCTTTATGAATAAGCTGCCATCAGTTGTCACAATGCTACCAGGAGAAGACAGTGGTACCAAAATCATAAACCCTTGATTGTGGAGCAACAAAAAAAGTCATTTGATCAGATGAGTTGAGCTTTTACACAGCTTTCGACTTTAGGCAGAATTTACATCTGGAGAATGCCATCCCAAACGCACTTTCCGGAGTGTTTAGTAAAAAGAGTGAAACATGGCGGGAGTTCAGTCATGGTATGGGCATCCATATCGTGGTATTCTTACTGAACCTATAATTGCCCTGCGAGGTCAAGTCACTGCCACCGACTACGTGATTATTTTGAGTGAGCAGGTCCACACATGGTACGAAGTCTGTTCTCTGATGGCGCTGATGTTTATCAAGATGACAAAGCTCACATCGTCCAGGACTGGTTTTCTAAGCACCAAGGTGAAGTTACGCATCTGCAATGGCCTCCACAGTCAGTCACGTAATATCAGTATTATTGAGCCCTTGTAGTTAGTGTTGGAGACAAATGTTCGAGCGCGTACAAGATTCCCCAACAAACTATATGCGACCCATATTTATTCATTCCAAGGAGACTGCAAGCAGTTCTGAATGCCAAAGGTATTAATAGTAGTGACGGTCATATATTTTTCATGGGGTGTTTCTATATTTTAGTCCAGCCCTTGTAAATTGTAATGTATATTGCTTTTCTAAAATTCTGGCTGGCTAACTAAAGATGGGAAAATATTTTTTTTTTCACTAAATTCTACCTTTGCATTGGGCACAAGTAGATTGTCAGAAGTTTGAATATCATCATCATCAGTAGAACTGATGAGAAGTTTTATGTCTGATTTTGAATCAGAGGAAACATAGATGAATCTTTGGACATGATCAGCATTTTGAGACTGTTGTCTATTCAGATTCCTTTGATCGCTATGCAAATATGGTGAATTTTTATTTTAATAGTGTCAAACCTGCATATCTCGACGTGAATACTAGAGACTCTTATCACTTAGCTTCAATTGCTATGCAAGGGACACTTAGATGTCTGCTAGGGTATGCGGGAAAATACATTATCACTTGCTGGTAGCTTGTTTCTGCTACCGTCAGCATATTAAGTTGATAAACCTTTCTAGGAGGATTTAAATACTTAAATGGATATTGTCCACGTTACGTTGATTACATAGTGATGTTCACCGAATGTTTTAGCGGAATTAACTTTTGATCTGCGCAGGTCAGGAGTGTCCCAGTGCTCAACATAGCGTACAGCATTTTTTTTATTATTTATGTCAATGATCTATTAAATATTTGCGAAAAAAACGAAA
>JJRW01S0000810.1:128752-139092 GCA_001188405.1 Loxosceles reclusa
CATTTCACCTTCAGTTCTCTGAAGAGGAAGGTCATTCTAATCTCAGTTCCCTGAAGAAGATGTGTGCAATCACATCGAAACGTTGGAACCAAGATCTCCAAATGACGCGGCACTCTGACCCAGAAGTCTCTATGTGTGTTAAAAGGAAAGTATTGGAGACTGATATATATGATCCACAGATGTGATATAAATGTAACTTCCCTTTTGTCGACGCCGGGACGATCTGTCACCTCCGGAGAAACCGCTTTTCCATATGAGCTAGGCCGACAGGTATCTGGGCAGCTTATTGTCCAGGTCCTTTCGTGTGGAGAACGTTACATCTTCCTCCACAGTGAGAGAGGGGACAGGGTACCTCTTGATCTCGAGTGGTGGACCTAATGCTTGGGTCCTTGTCCCAACCATTAGGTCCATAAGTTCAGGCACCATTGTAAAGAAAGGCGTCCTTTTGTCGACGCCGGGATTTGTCATCTCCAGAGAGACCGCTTTTCCATTTAAGCTACGCCGATGGGTATCCGTGTAGCTTATTACCGAAGTCTTTTTGTGCGGGAAATCTTACAGTGGTAAGCTATGAGAAAAATAACTGGCGTAGAGGACAAGGAATAAATGAATTTTATTCGGTATTTGCGTCACGAAACGGAAAATGGCATTTTACGCTTGTCAGAATAACGAACAAAAACTTATTTCTTGGATGAAAATCAATTTTAATGATGTTGCACATTTGTGAGGCATAGAGTCAGCAAGATATTAAAGAAGGACGTCGGTATTCTGACCCACTCCTGCAGAAAAACGTTTAATGAAAACGACAACCGACGGGCAACTCTTCTCCCTAGCATGTACCAATCATGTTCTGTGGTCTGGCAAACATACTTGACAATCGGTTCGAAGGATTCCTTCGTCGAAAAGGAAGTGAGTTGCCTTGGGGTGACGTCTTGCTGCTGGTCCATTTTCTCCAAACAAGCAGACAATCATCCGTGGAGTGAAGGAGGAGTGGGAAAAGTTTCTTTATAAAACCTCTTGGATCACTGGATGGTCACTCTTGGATCACTCAAAACTCTCTTGGATCAAAATCTCTTGGATCATGTCCCGACGTGTCCTACATATCTTTACTGACATTGTAAAGAGAAACTTTTTGTCGACGCCGGGATTCGAACCAACGGATCTGCCAACCCCCAGAGAGCCGCTTTAACCGATTAAGCCACGCCGACGGAGTATTTCTGTCGCTTATTTCGAAGTCATTTGTGGGTGGGCATTATAACATGTCTCTGAAGATTGCTTGTCGTACGTAATCTGCATTCTTTGTACTTATGAGTTACTTAGCTGTCGGACAAGGTATAGTTAAAACATATACTGAGCTCACAGAGACTGAATTATTTGAAAACTTTAATCGCTCAAAATGCGGGACATCCGAAACAATAAAAAGCCTGTCTCATATTGCCAAGGAAAACGTTCAGAGGTCTACTTGATTTGTGTCCTTTAGGTGTATTGATTAGCACATTGGGGTACCAACTGAAAAACCCGGGACGGACAGAAAAACATTTAGCATCCTGAGCGTGTACGGTAGCTATAAGGCTTGGGGAAATTTCTTCTTATCGTTACTAAACTGTCGGTCAGGTAGAGTAAGAACATATTCTTTGCATTGTTATGTTTTGGGGTCAGTCTGTACTTTGTTAAATGCTGTTAGAAGGCAATGTTTATAATGTCCACCCACAAAAGACTTCAAAATAAGCTTCGACAAACAAGAGTCGGCGTAACTTAATCGGTTAAAGCGGCCTCTCTGGAGACCTGGGGATGGCAGATCCGTAGGTTCGAATCCCGGCGTCGACAAAAAGTAAAGTTTTTCTTTACAAATGGCACCCGAACTTAGCGATACACTTTAGTGGCCAAGGACCCAACCGTTAGGTCCACCACTCGAGGTCAAGTCGATATCCTAACCTCTCTTTCAAGTGGGGAGGACGTAATGTCCACCCACAAAAGACTTCAAAATAAGCTTCGCGAAACAAGAGTCCGCGTAGCTTAATTGGTTAAAGCGGCCTCTCTGGAGCTCTGGGGATGGCAGATCCGTAGGTTCGAATACCAGCGTTGGCAAAAAGTAAAGCTTTTCTTTGCATGTTATTACACAAATAAAGATAGATTTAACACAGGTTGGCCATGGTTTCGATGGATTATCTAGGATCTACCTTTCGCAAAACAACAACCACTGAAAGATGTTAACACCACTACACTCGTTGAGTGAACTGATATCCAAGGGTCCTGAATAACCCACCGAAATCTGGTCAACAAGTGTTAGATCTACCTTTACTTGTGCAGTAACGTTGCTTCTAATTGTGTCACTGTATTTCTCACAGGGATTGCGAATTATTCTAGTATATAGCACCTTTTTCAGCAACAACCTGTTTCAACACTTTCTGTTGTTCTTTCGGCAATAAATATTGCTTTATATTATGCATGTTGCGTATTTTGTCTCTACCTTTTTGTCTCACATGACATGAAACAGTGCCTGCGATTTTTATAAACATGGTCGTCCTTAGGTTTTGTCTCCGCCAGTGTATATTTGCGACAAAGGACATAACTTTTAGCGGGCTATAAAACAGCATATCGCATCAGTTTACTGTGGAACTCCCGCCAGTTGGACTATCGCGAGCATTTGCCATTAACAAACGGTTCCACCGCGTCTTTCGTGACTCTCCTCGTCGACAGATAATTGCATCGAACTCGTCACAAACTATTCATCAAACCGTCTCCGCGGTTTCCCCGTGCCACAATTCATTTGACGCAACAAAGCGATGAGTTTCTGCAGGTGCTGCTGCTGTGTTTTCGAGGCGCTTCACCACCGAATTAGTGAAGTTTGTTTTTCGTGCTGCGATGGCTTAAATGGCTGACATTGTTTCCGTGGGCTTTAATGCACTTTAACAAAGGCCCAAAGACGTTGTTTGTTCGATTTCTGATCATTGAAAGGTACTTAAGAATAAACTGTCAAGAAAAACTGCCGTATGTCGACGCCGCGATTCGAACCAATGGATCTGCCATCTTCAGAGTGACCGCTCTACCGGTTAAGCTACGCCGACAGGTATCTGTGCAGCTTATAATCGAAGTATTTTGTGGGGAGAACCTTTACATCCTCTCCCACTTGAGAGATCGGTGTACCTTTTGACCTCGAGTGATGGATCTAACGGTTGGGTCCTTAGCCACTAGTATGAGTCCACAAGTTCGGACGCCATTCTGGAGAAAAGTTTCCTTTTGTCGATGCCGGGATTCGAACCAACGGATCTGTCATCTCTAGAGTGACCGGTTTACCTGTTAAGCTACGCCGACACCTGTCTGAAAGCTTAACTTCGAAGTCTTATGTGGGGAGACCCTTACATCCTTCCCCACGTAGGGAGAGAGGTAAGAGTATCGACTTGAGTGGTGGACAAAACAGTTGGGTCCTCGGTTACTAGTGTGACTCCCTGTTCGGGCGCCATTGTAAAGAAAAATTGCCTTATGTCGACGCTGGGATTCGAACCAACGGATGTGTCATCTTTAGAGTGACGGCTTTACCGGTTAAGCTACGCCGATAGGTAACTGGGCAGGTTATAATCGAAGTCTTTTGTGGGGAGAACCTTTACAAAACCATAATGCTTTTTACATATGGACAAATGCAATGCAGTTTCATTGTACTTAACAGTAAAAGTTTTTAATGTGAGACGGTGCACTTCATTATTCAAAGATGTAGATCAGAGAAGAAAAAAATTACCACACAAGGTTGGTCACTGGTTTACAGCTGCACTTTAATAGCTAACAACTTGGACTCTTCAAACCACCACCTAAGAGTATCTCCAACAGCAGTAGTCACCTATTTCTTGAATCTTGGAAGCCCTACAAGATAAAGGACAAATCAGCCAACCGCTCTAACTCCTTGCCAAGCTCATACTGCCATTTCAGGCGTGCAAATTTCCCTAAAGCGTCTGCTCTACATTCACGGGTTTCCCCCATAATTCAGGAATGCCAAAACCATCTGGATTTTCCCAAGTTCCTAGTACACATGCACTTCCCTAACACCTTCTTCCTCATTAGCTTGATAAAGGCCATAGTTGATGGTAGAAATGTCGCGAGTCTTGTCGAAAATTGCTTCCGCATCATCATTTTATTGAATCACTTTGTAGCTCTAGACTAGTAAGAAAACTTTCGCCCACTCACAAATGTGTATTCTGATACCTAATCTAATAATAAAGACCTTTAATACGCTGCAGGATTACACTCGTGTCCAAATGAAAGTCTGAACACTATTTTGGCCAAAATAGGAAAATACCAACTGGAAAGTGAATAATGTGTTGTAAAGACACACAGTGGTGTCAGCTGTAAATTTTGACGTAGTGAAAAATATGTAGAATATGGCCGCTGAAAAGGTAGCAAAATGTGATATAAAGGACGACTATTAAAATATCGTAGAAACTCGTTCATAAACGTCTTAATATTGTAATGTTCTCTCCACAAAAGACTTCGATAAGCTACCCAGATACCTGTCAGCGTAGCTTAAATGGAAATGCCGTCTCGACGGAGTTGACAGATCCGTAGTTCGAATCCCGGCGTCGAAAAAGAAAAGCAGTTTTCCATGATGCCCGAATTTGGTGAAATCATACTAGTGACCAAAAGTAATGAAGTCACACTAGTGGCCAAAGACCCAACCGTTAGGTCCACCGCTCGAGGTCAGGTCGGTATCTTGACCTCTCTCTCTCTCTCTCAACGTGAGGAAGGATATAAAGTTCTCTCCCACAAAAGACTTCGATAATAAGCTGCCCAGATACCCGTCGGTGTAGTTTAAATGGAAAAGCGGTCTCTCCGGGGTTGACAGACTCGTAGTTGGAATCCCGGCGTAGACAAAAGGGCAGTTTCCTTTACAATATAGCATACCCCATATGGTGATACAAGAGTGGAAACGACGCGAGTCATACTTCTAATCATGCTACCGAAGACACGAAATGACCCGAAGTATGACTCGTCGTTGCCACACTTGCATCACAATATGAGATATAAAAGTGATACAAGAGTGGCAACGACGAGTCATACTTCTAATTATGCCATCGAAGGCACAGAATGGAACCCAACTTCTTCACCCTCTTACTTTAAAAATTTCTCTTATCATTTTTAGGCATTAGGCCTCATCAGAGAAACGAAATTTTTCATCAAATGCTAATCTCTCCGTTACTTATGATCGAGCAACTGACTTTTTTTACCCGTGTCAATACTTATTCTGGAACCAAAATTACCAATTATGGCAATTTTTCACTAGCAGATACCCTTATGTCTTTAAAAAAACAACTTGCGCGTATTGAACAATGTGTAATACAACATTTATCTCGATTCACAGGTATACTGTCTTTCTTATTGCATGAATTGCATTTCAAATGATTTGTCCGCCATTGCATACATTTTAGTGATAATGCCGGCGAAAAGGTTGAGTTAGTCATTGCAATGAGGAACATATCGCAAAAATATGAAGATACGACAATTTCTCTGGTACTGCAATGTCCCTCCACAAATGACTTCAAAATAAGCTACCCAGTTACCCCGTCGCCGTAGCTTAACCGGTAAAGCGGTTCCTTCCGAGCTGAACGTTCCGGGTTCGAATCCCGGCATCGGCAACTTTTCTTTACAAAATGGCGCCCGAACTTAGTGGCTCACGTTAGTGGCCAAGGATCCAACCGTTAGGTCCACCACTCGAGGCTAGGCCGTACCCTGACCACTCTCGTTCAAGTGGGCGAGGATCTAATGCCCACCCACAAATGACTTCAAAATTTACTACCTAGTTTACACCGTCGGCGTTGCTTAACCGGTAAAACGGTTCCTCCGGAGCTGGACGTTCCGGGTTCGAATCCCGGCGTCGGCAACTTTTCTTTACAGCCCACAGTTATACGTGCGACAAAGATATACGCACACGAACAACACCTAAAGAACTTTTAGACAAATTTTAATATTTTATCTAATTTAAATCTGCAACACTAAAGTTACATATCTTTTTCCTCACATTAGTTTCGCAAGTAAATTAATAAAAATCTATTTTATTTTAATGTGTGTAATGTTGCGGCAACAAATATTAATAAAGAACATTTAATAGCAGAACATTATAGTTAGTTTAATAAATTCACAGCAGTGGTCTTGCTGAAGATGCACCACTTTCTAGACGTTTCTATCTTCAAAGAATAGTTTTCAACCAATCTCACCCATTAAGCTTCAGAAACCCCAGTCATTCACGTTTCAAGCATCCGATATTCTACACCAAATGAAGCCATTCGCATTTTAAACGACCATTAAAACATTCATGCTTTCATTAAACACCTTTAACGGTCAGTCACTGGATGAAGACTGCCGCATTAAAGTAATCTATTGTAATTTAGTGGTAATGTTTGGAAGCCGTATTTCTGAAGCGATTAGACACTGACAAATGTTTAGAATATCATCGTCTTTGATGAACCATAAAAACTGAAAGTCAGAAAGCCAGTTTTTCACACATTTTTCAGTATTTCTCAAATAATAATTTGAACAACCTTGGCATTCAAAACAGCACTTAATTCAGGTCTAAGACTATGGAATGAGCTTCCTCTCCGGGTCAGGAGTGCAAAAAGCATGAGTGAATATGTGAGTCTCCTTAAGAGATACACACTAGGTTCCTAAATTTGTAATGCTTCTTTTTTGTATTTTCATTCTGTTTTAATTTGTATTTATGTTAAATTAAATTAAAGAACACTGGGTGGCTCGGGCTCGTCGGGCTTCTGTGGAAGCCTTTCCTGGGTCTCCCTCAGGTATACGGTATCATTTATTCACAATGATATTGATCCTCTTGTTTACTAATATACTTTGTCGGTATTTAATGTATACCTAACCTGGAAATAAATTGAAAATTGAAATTGAAATCTTGCATAATCAATTAATGTATGTGTGGTTGTTCAGAGTTTTGGTAACCTTCACTAATATAGTCTTTTCTTACTTCTCTCGTTGATTTAATTATGTCAAAGTTATACTACATGGTGTAAAGAAAACTTGACTTATGTCGACTTTGGGATTCGAACCTACGGATCTGTTATCTCTAGAGTGACCGCTTTACCGGTTGAGCTACACGTAGGTATTTTGGCAGCTTATTTTCGAAGACTTTTGTGGGGAGGGGGCATTACATCCTCCTCCACTTGAGAAAGAGGTCAAGGGACTTCCTAACCTCGAGTAATGGACCTGACGGTTAGGTCCTTGTCCACCAGTGTGAGTCCCTGTCCGGGCGCCATTTGTGAACAAAACTTCTCTTATGTCGACGCCGGGATTCGAACCTACGGATCTGTCATATCTAGTGTGACCGTTGCAGCGATTAAGCTACGCCGACAATTGTTTGGGAACTTATATTCGAAGTCTTTTGTGGAGGGACATTACAATGACTACCGAAAATGAAAATATGAAGAAACTTTGCACCAACAATGTAAGGTTCAGCAAGAGATGCTTTGCAATTACCTTGTGTGGCACCGTATGTTTGGCACAGCATTTTGTAAGGAATTGTCTAATATCCCTAGCAGACTCGTCGTGAAAAACAACCTCGGTGTTGAAATTTTGCACATTCAGTATCTCACACTGTTAAAAATCTCGATGTAAAATTACGCTTAATAACCGGCAGCAGTTTGTCTATGCTTATTAACCGTAAATTTACGGTTAATGGAAATGTTTTAGAATTTCAGTTATTCAACAATATTTTTGCAATTAAAACGCTGTAATTTTACATATTTACAGTTATCGTAATCTACAAAAGCAGCTCAGAAGCCATTATATTACATATTAACGATTCATTAACAATCTTATCATAAACTAAAAAAAAATAAAACACATATTATGTAACGACTCTAACCCTTCCCTTCCCCCTTAACACATTAACAACCGAGTCATAAGCTAACATCCAACACGCCTCTCCTAAACAAAAGAGAAACTACGAACCAGTTAGGACGTCACGTCATAACATATGACGTGTCGTAAAGTAAATAAAACGAAAATGCTCGCAAGAAGCATCTCTCTGTCTCTCAGACTCTGAGACTTTCAGTCTCGCTGACGTTCTCACTCTGCCATTACGAGACGAGGCTGGTGTAATTTTTTTACGGTAACTGTTGTCATATAATTGTGTTTTAAGCACTGGAATAGAGCCTGTGTGTTGACTGTGAATCACTTCGACTTATACAAGAAGATAGTTCTGCTCAAACAGTGTACGATTGCACTGAAGCAGGTTGTACGGTCATGTTAACGAAATTCTACCTAATGATAAGTTGACTTTAAATACCACCCTAATTACAAAGATGTAAATTAAAAAGTTTCCAATTAAAAACTTCAAGGAGTACAAAAGTGCTGATTAAATTTAATCAGTGTTCATATTTATTCGATTCCAAAATTGAAGTATTCGAAATCGTTATTTTGATTTATGTGCCAAGTAGCACGGGGAAAAACAATTAGTTTCGATCAATAATTATTTACTGGTAAAATATATTGTGAGCATAATAAAATTATGATTTAAATTTTACTTTTGTTTCTATTCATTAGCAAGTTGCTAAATATTCAGTTAATTAAGTTGGAGATTAAGTTACATTTTTTTGCGTATTTAAACGAATTGGATACGTCACATCATGTCTGCAAAACGCTCTTGCAGAGTTAAAAGTTTTAAAAATTTCGATAGTTTATTTTCAGACACTGTTGGTGCTCAGAGTTTAAGTTTCGATGCTTGTCTTGTTGATTCTCATGTTCAACTCTCCGGAAATGGTCAACAGGGTATTGCAATTATCCATAGCTACTGATTCTGATTTTTCAAACTTTTTACAGTTGGAGAGAGAATTAGGAAATTGAATTGCATTGCGATTTTACGGTTAAGTGGCTGTTTCTTTAGTGAACGATAATGTAACTGTTAAAGCACGGTCTATAAATCTGTTTTTTTACAGAAATGTTTAGCGGTGTAGAAAAAAAAATTCACCCATCTTATCACTTGATACTTCAGGTCTCCGTTTCAAACTTGTAGCATCAGTAAGGAAACTCCAACTAACAGTGACTCGCGTAACTCCCCAATCCAAGCTTGCTAGACTGAAAACAGTCTACTAACACCCAGCGCTGACGTCACAAAACAAAAACAGTTACAGATGTGAAAAATCAACCTTTGCAAGCCACAAAGTTAGAAAAAGCGGAAACAAACACCATGCTAGCTCTAAAAAGCGTATTAACACATAAAAATGGAAATATTTTGAACGTGGACCTTGTTGAAGTCTGCTATAGACGATTTTTTTTTTTTGCTAAAATATTCTTGTTAAAAACTCACTAGTACATTTAAGCTATCATGTAAGTAAAATTTAAGAAAATAACAGTTTACGGACTTGTAAACTAAACGTAAACGTTGCTAATGACTCGAATTGTTACTTAAACTTGTGATTTCAGAACATGCGTCTGCATGTTCCGGGATAAACGTATATTAGTGTTAAACAAATACGTAGCTACTTCTATCAAAGTTACTGTTTTGACAATTATTTTACGTCTTTGAGTTATGTAACGTTTACTAACCTCCTTCCTGATTAACCCTTAACATAACCGTAAACCAGTCAAGAACTAACCTACCCATAAGCCTCGGCGAGAAAGAATCATTGTTAGGAACAAAGCCGCGTCAAATGACTGGAACAACTGACATATAAATTGTTGAATTGTCTCGCTCGAAAAGAAGAAAACTTCTGGTCTGAATTGAAGCTGTTTGATGTTTATTTGAGTCGAGCCTTTTTTTAAAGTCTAGCAGTGACTTAAGCACGAAGATGTGCCGAAATTACGAGTCCTGAACCGACATAGTTGAAGTATATTACCGACGAAGTTGCTGAACTCAACTTTAAGCCTTATTTGAGGAATATATAATTCAACTTTTTCAGATATGTAAACCATACATTAAATTAAGCCAAAAAAGGCATTTGATGAAGTTAAATCAAAAGTTAAAGTTTTAAAATTAAAACGTAAATTATTTCAGAATTGAATGGAACAATTTGACATTTGTTCTAATTATAGATTTTAGTACTGAAATTAGTACTTTGAAGTGTGATAGAAATTGTTAATTGAATATTTTGAATAATTGAATGGCTGTTACAATTCTTAGTGCTAAGTGTTGCACTAGAACCACAACAGACATTCGTGTTTTTCTTTTTGTACATTTCGTAGATCTTAATAAATAATTTGTTTGATCGTATTTCTGTTTCATTTTATAGCTGGTTGCTGTTCTTAAGTTCTTAGGCTAGAGAGTTGACTCATAATTGATCAATGTTGGTTTACTTTAAATTTTTGCAGTTGACTGTAGGTAAATTAAACATGAGTTCTAAACG
>JJRW01S0000811.1:65144-75844 GCA_001188405.1 Loxosceles reclusa
CGCAATTGCTCTATGAAGTGTCGAAGAGAAGCAGACGCACTATTGTCTGATCCCGAGGGAGGTGAGACACAAACAAGTATTTGATGTAATGGCTGAGTCTCGTGCTCGCAGCGTTGACTTAGCCGGGTCAAACAAGAGAGACATTATAATAAACATACAAGTGATAACACACAGGTTGTTTAAAAACTCTACGTGCAAACGTTGAGGGGAAGTAGAGAACACACATAGAGCCATATTCACATAGGAAAGTAGGACTTATATGAAACGTCACGCGAAAGTAATAGAAGAGACACAAGATACAGAAATTACACAGACCAGTTACTATTGGAAACAGCTGTGTCGGGTGTAACTTAACAGTTCCGCAATCGTTGGACACATAATAATACAATTTTACAAGAGGTATTCTAAGTTCTGACCATTACCACGGAACGATCCATAGTCACACAAGTTCTGCTGCAAGTGCACCAACATTTGGTGATTCGGTACACGCCTGTTTGGGTACATTTAGCGATACCTTACTGTAGCGGTTCACCCATTACCGTCATCTAACTGATACAGGATACATGCAATGCCTGTCCTCGTAATATGATCCATGTTCTTCATACGAAGTCGCAAGCTTGAATGAGGAGGCCCCAGGCGCCGACCTGCAACGCTGGCCTACAGCGCCACCTATCCGTTCTAGTTCATGCCTTCCTACGTGAATATGGTTCATATCGATGTTCTCTACCGCCCCTCAAAGTTTGTACGTGAAGTTTTGAGACGCCCTTTTTCAGGTTACTAAAATATTTTACTTCGCGAACTGCACGCATGGCAGAGTTTAGGAAACATGCATTCCTATCCTTTAGACGCTAATGGCATCCTTTTCAATTGTGGTCTAGCTATCTTAGAATACTTTCCGTTTGCATTGAAGTGTTATACATGACATTTCGTACGCCTTTAAGGATGGGAAATCAAAGAAAATGATGCAATGTTGCTTTGTCTGAAAAACAAAAAAACAATGCTAACAAAATTTATACCATCGTGTCACATGTGTTCAGGCAGTTCGCATTTGGTTTAGGAGGCTCGGAGATGAGAATTTCAATCTGGAAGATGAAGACAGCAAGGAGGAACTACAGGTACCTCATGAAGGCCGTGATTTCTACGTGAATCGGTGGATGCTTTGAACACTCCCCAAACAACGGTATACATTCGTCTCATGAGACGCAGCTACGTCAATCTCTCTGAAGGGTAGGTTGTCTATCATTTCATAGAGAGCAACTTCCTTAACCAAGTTTTATGTCATTTGCTTCTTCAACGAAATGAGAAAAAAACTTCCTTTCAAAATATTACTCACTGGGGATAAGACTTGGATCCTCTATGGCAAAGTTAACCGTGAATTCTATTGGTCTAGCGGTAAGAAACCTTTAACAACAGTAAGCACCGGCTTGCGCAAACCCGAAGAAAGTTTTGATGAACATTTGGGGAGAAATAATGTTGACGTGCATAGCCATCCAAAATTCTTATTCTTCACTTTCTATGAGCTATCGCTTTGCGAAGGCTTATAACCGTAATGTCACACAACAATTTTTGTATTCATATTTCATGTTCCAGCTATAAACCAGCAGACAATGATGAAAGCTCTCGCATGACCCGACATGAGAATTTTGATAACTATCCTGACACATTTATTTCTAATTCCCATGTAGCTTTATAGTTAACTACAGTATTTTTCATTTCTCATACATTTATCTGTGCAATCTAATACATTAATTTCTCTTAGGAAACGCGTATTTTTATGATGTAATGTCCACTCACAAATGACTTTATTATAAGCTACTCAGTTACCCCGTCGGCGTAGCTTAACCGGTACAGCAGTCACTCTAGAGATGACAGATCCCTTGGTTTGAATCTCGGCGTCGACACAAGTAAAGTTTTTCTTTACAGATGGCGCCCGAACAGGGACTCACATTAGTGGCCAAGGACCCAACCGTTAGGTCCACCACTCGAGGTCAGGCTGTACCCTGACCCCTCTCTTTCAAGTGGGGGAGGGTGTGATGCCCATACGCAAATGACTTTCATAGAAACTACTCCCCCGTCGGCGTAGCTTAACCGGTAAAGCAATCGCTGTAGAGATGACAGATCCATTGGTTCGAATCCCGACGCCGGCGTAAGTTTTATGAGACCCGAAAATTGAATTTCACGGTCTGCATTATTTGCACTCTGTACAGGCGTATTTGTGAAAAAGGACTTTTTAAATTTCACATTTGTAAAGAAAAACTTGCCCTTTTTTGTCGACGCCGGGGTTCGAACCGACGGATCTGCCATCCCGGGAGCTCCAGAGAGGCCGCTTTAACCGATTAAGCCACGCCGACGCTCTAATTCTGTGCTTACTTTGAAGTCTTTTGTGGGGGGACATTACACACTCTGTGCCCTTTAGCTGCAAATAAATTTCATAAAACGCTTGGGTTTTTAAAATGTCACATTGGAGATTGTTTGCACGTCTTCATCTTGAGCATTCCGTTCAATTTTGGGCGCCGTACCTCATGAAAGGCAGTGACTGCTCAGGGAAAGTTCAGAGGAAGGCTACAAAATTCATCGAAGGATTGTGGCATAGGAGTTATGCAAATAGAGTGAAGGAATTCAATCTGTTCTGTTTACAGGAATGAATGGTAAGGGAAGATGTGATCTGGACTTATAAGTGTTGCACGGTTTTGACAATAGAGATAAAGGAATCTTTAAGAGAAAAGTTTGTGGAATTACAGGGGTGGGGGCACGGAATAAAACAAAGGGGAGAAAAACGAAAACTCCTTCTGACGACTTGATTTCACCCAAACATAGTGCTGAATAAGTGGAATGGCCTGTAGTAATTTCTCGTGTAATCTAGGTCAGCTGATGTTCTTAAAAGACTACTAGGCAGAGAACAAATTGGCAGTAGGATCGCACTTTGGGACTTGTTTTCTTCCAACAACAGTTTGGCAATGCGAGTTTTTCTCGACGAAGATTTCATTTTGTGTTTCTTGTTTATGTTTTGATTGCACTGAACTTATTGCTTATCTTGTTAAATGAAATACTTTTTATTATACAATAATCTGCACTTATCGCTGTAGTTATTTTGAACTGTAGCTTGACAAGAACGAATTTTCTCTCAATTTAATTACTATGATGATGATGATTGGTGTTTTATGGCTCAAGGGCCTATTAAGATCATACTGTGCCAAACACGAGATAAACACGAACAAGATGAAGAGAAACGCACACGCCCATGCCAGCCGGGACTCGAAGCCGGGCTCCTCAGCACAGTAGCCCGTCAGCGGTACCACTGCGCCGCTGGAGTGGCAATTTAATTACTGAGGACAACGTAGTTTTCCCTCTTTGAATGACTAGGTCAGCTATGGAGAGCATTTATCTGCATCTGACCTCATCATTTGTAATTGTACTTATGAAAAACGTTCCGTTTCTTCAGTTTCCCTTTTCCACATTGTTCTGTAAATATACTGCATTTTTACGTTAAACCGTACAAGAATATAACTGAAACTCGAGACTCTTTCGGAAAATTCAGAAACTCACCAGGTATATTTCGTTGTGGAAGTACGTGAAACACAGCAGCAAAACGGTTGTTCATTCGTATTTCCCGAAGGCCATATTGTTTCATTCAGAACAAGAAGAAGGAAAAAGAATTTAGAGTTTTCACGAAGGAAAATAAATTGGTCCGGTTGGAAATAACGGATTGTTTCCCTTACTGTTATCGGAGTGCAAACTTCCCGATCGATCCTGAGAAACTTCGAAATTTCTCAGAGAACAGCGATTAGCAGGGAGGTCTCGCCCTGGTGACGCCAGCCTCAGATAACAAGGGGAATAACAGCATTTTTTCTCGGGGATAAGAGTACAAATTAAAAAAAAACAGAACCTATTCGCTCTCTTTTCGGCTTTTCGGCTTTTACTACTTCTGGGATTCGTCAAACTGTTTGTAACCTTGAGTAAAGGTTTAATGTGTGTTACGGTTTATCACATAACAGTGAATGAAACAATGTTTAATTTTACGCATTTGGATTTGCTCTAAGAACCTGGAAGATACTTTGTGTTAAGACATGTACACTTCCGGCCATAAAAAAATGCTACACCAGGGAGGCAGCACGCAACAAACGCGACATCTGCATGAGAGGTACGGTATGTTGGTATATGCAATGTGAGGTTCCACTCCTCCATACATAGATAATAAGCTGTGGAGATATCCGTCGGCGTAATCCAATTGGTAGAATAGTGGCTCCGAAGCTGAACGATCCAGGTTCAAGTTCTGGCGTCGACAAAGTGTATTTGTTACAGCAGAAGATTTTCATTCCAATGGATGCTAGCGAATCAAGTAAAAGTAACCCCACCTACAGTTTGCATAAATGAGAAGATGTTAAAGCAGGATTCTCATACCGAAACCGCATTCGCACATTAGCCTCTTGTGAAAGAGGCTTGTTAATTCTCATGTACAAAAGACGAATGCCTGATCACTTCATGAATGCGGCATACTGGAACTGCTGTGTACCACTCCGCGATATTGCTACTCGCGTTTGTTGAGATCCCATGTGTGTCGCGTGAATACAGTATTCGTGCTTCCATGAGGGACATACAGAAAACCGTACGGGATCTCACCTGCCCCCGATCACTAACGTCCGAGAGGACAGACTTTTGCTTGCACTGCCTTACGAGATCATACACTCACGTAACGTACCCTGATTCAGGAACTTGGGTCGTTTGCGGGACAAGTACCAGCACGAAGACTCCGACGACGGTTACAGCAGCACGGACTGCTAGCACGGAAACTATTGGTGCAACTTCGGTTGAGGCTGCAGCAAAAACCCACACGCCTACAGTGGTGCGTTCAACGACGAACATGGACACAAGTGTGGCGTCATGTCGTCCTTTTAGCGAAACCCAGTTCTCCGGACTCCATCATTATGACAGTATCGGTGTTTGGAGGAAACGAGGGGAACAACCATTGCCAGTTTGCATTAAGCACAGTCGTACGGGCTAAGTACCTAGAGTGATGGTATGGGGCGCCAATTGAGTAAGCGTCCTAACCACCTCTTGTTCGCATACTCGGTAATTTGGACAGCCGCTGCTACATTTCTCATGTGTTAAAACCTGTGGTTCTGCCTTATCTTCGATGCATCCGTCACTCTATCTTTCAACTGACGACTTTCCATTGCACGACAGAATGTTGTCTATTGCTGTCCTGACCTTCCTCGATATACCAGGTGTTAGACTGTAGTCCTAACCAGCACATTCTCCAGATTTCTCACTAATTGAGATCGTCTGGACAATGGTTGCCGAGAGACTGGGATGCCACCACTAGCCAGCTAGTAGGATTAATATACTCCCGCATAGAGTTGAATGTGAATGGAATATTGTACTCATACCTGCCATCCGAAGACTGTTCGATTTGATTCGATCCCCAGCCGGATTAGGGCTATTATTGCGGCCAGAGGCGGTTGCTGAGGGTACTGATTTCTGCATTCTGCATACTGTGTACTTCAAAATCACCTGTAAATGTATCCATGCCTTCCTTCCATCATACTGTATGTGTACGATTCTTCAACTGAATAAGCCCCGCCGACGGTGTATTTGTGTCGCTTATTTTGAAGTCTTTTGAGAGTGGACATTACATCCTCTACCACTTGGAAAGAGAGGTCAGTGTATTGAGCTGACCTCAAGTAGTAGACCTAACAGTTGGGTCCTTGGCCACTATTGTGTGCCGCTATGTTCGGGCCCCATTTGTAAAGAAAACTTTACTTTTTGTCGACGCCGGGATTCCAACCTACGGATCTGCCATCCCTAGAGCTCCAGAGAGGCCGTTTTAACCGATTAAGCTACGCCGACAGTGTATTTCTGTCGCTTATTTTGAAGTCTTTTGTGGGTGGACATTACAATATGTAACAAAATATTCAAGCCAAACAACAAATAATTACGACTGTTGCAAAATGCAACGCATGCGTTTCTCTCTCTCTCTCTCTATCTCACTCTTTCTTTCTCTGGCAAGTGGGCTACTGAAAGCTTTTTCTTAAAACGCATAGAAATGTTACAGAAGTACAGTATGAAGCAAACGTTAAAATCTCGTACGTATATTCTTTTGGGATACGTATAATCCAATTACATTCATTCTCTTCTAAAGCCACTTTCGCTCGAAATATTTCTGAGCTCCAGTTTGTACAAATTCACTTCTCGCCCGAGGCTCGTCAGAATACAATTGTTTGCTGAAAATACTGAAAATACTGAAAATATTGCTGTCTCAATCTTTTCCGGTTTTACACGTAACTCTAAGGAAATTCTCTGGAAAACGCCGAGTCATAGCGATTCAAAATGGAAAGAAAGAAGAGAGCGACGCTACGAACAGTGGGGTCTCTTAGACTGGGACGGGCAACGGGTGGTAATTCGTGACTCTCTCGGCGGAGAAAAACGAAGAGGACAAAAGTAAATTACCGTAAAAAGGATAAATTATCGTAAAGTAGAGGTGGAGAGAAGCAAAAAAGATGGATTTAAAGTAAGAATCTGTAGTCCGCTCGTACCATTGAGAGATCTGTATTCGAAGTACACCTTTTTCCTCTTTGTTTTCCACGGACTAAAATAATCTCATTTTTTTCCCTCTTTTTACTCTTTTGTTTCCCACCTAAGTGCGAGACACGTGGAAGCGATCGTTATTTTATCCTTTCTAACCGTGGGTTATTTCCAGCGTTCAGCCTTCGACCAATTGTCACAGCACTCAAGAATTTTGAACGGCTTATCCCTGATTATATTGTAACTGCAGGAAAATAAAAAAAAGACCCTACGAAAGAGAGAGAGGGGGAGAAATGGAAAAGAAACCAATGAACAAAATGCATATGTTTCTCATGTGGAGTGAGTATTGTGTAATTTCACTATTTGAAGTGCAGAATTAATTTCGTCAGTCTATATTGTTACGGGATACTGCGCGTTAAGAATTATTAAACATGTAAACAAAATAAATTTCGTCCGAATGGCAAGTCTAACAGAAATGAAACACGCTTAAATAAGGAGGTGAAATCGATTTAGGAATAAGAGCAGATTTATTACAGAATGTATAAACACTGAACAAATATAAAACAAAAGTGCTTAATTCAGGGGTTCAAAATTTATCGTAATTTAGAACCAGACTTGTAAAAATGTTGAATAACTTATAAGATATGTCGTGCAAACTAAAAATTGCAACGGATACAGATTGTCAATACCGAGCAAATAAACAAAAAATAATAATACATACATTTAAATGAGAAAAATAAAACCGGCTAAAATTACACGCGACGCAAAATAAAATAAGGGGAGAGATATTCACCTTTTTCCTACGGCACCGATAACTAAATCCACACCCCTAACTATCGACAGCAAATTCCAACAACAAAAAAGAACTAATTTAACCTCGACCCGACCACCGGTGTTAAAAAAAAAAGAACAACGTCATTCGCCGTAGTAAGACATCAATCCGAAGACAGCTATGCTAACCGCGCGAAATTCCTTCAGAGCTCCTGCAATACTCGCACAGAAAACAAAACAGAACACGTACTCACCCGGCCAAAAGCCCGTCAAAAACCCTACGAATACCCCCAACACACTCTCTCTAAATCGAATCAAAATCCCCCGACAGTCTCGCCGGTGAACGTCCTCTTAGTATCTGCATTCTTCTCCTTTTTGAAAGCTCCAGGATGTTTACAGAAGCCGGTGGAACGTGAGAAAGCGAGGTAATGACAAAGGTCTGGTTATGCCTCGTGAACGAAGGAGGAACGACCTGCAAGTGGGGAGAATTTTTTATCGCGGCAGGGCCGTGGTTTACCTGTACTGCAATCTGCGATACTGCTGCTCGCGCTGGTCGTGATCCCATGACTGCCGCGAGGATATGGAATCCGTAAGCCCATACAGAACGCCGTGCGGCATCACAGCGGCCCCTGTCACTACTGACACTACTGTCAGTAGTGTCACACTACTGTCACTACTGACAATCTCATTTGCTTACCTCACGCAGGCGTCACAGAGACTTTTTTTTTATTTAACGGTTGTTATTTAAAACACATAGAAGGACTTGATTTGAGAAATTCTTTGTTCCCCCGTACTCTGCGATTTATACACGCACTACCTTTAGTCTCGCATCGGAGAAAAATTCAAATTTAAGTTGTGGACTCGTTACGTTAAAGACATTTTCATTTTTGGGGGAAGGCGCGGCGTGCCGGAAGATATCCCTGTTCTTGTACAAAAAAATAAACAAAATGGATCCCCACATGAAGTTCACTTTTGAATTAGAAAACAATGGAACACTACACTTTCTAGACGTTTCATTCAAACAAAGTGGAAAAAGTGTTTTCCACTGCAAGTATATCGCAAATCATTCGCCACGTGCCTCCCTCCAGATGCCAGATCCTACCATCCCAATAAATTAAAAAATCGCAACTTTTTATACATTTGTCTACAGGGCCGTACGAGTGTGTTTTGTCAGTTTTCACAGATCCGTCGCCCATAAAAAAGGTTATGACCTCAGCATTATTGATTCTTCTTTAAGAAAAATTTGGAAGCCAAAAGTGGAGACTACTGTTATAACCGATCCGAAATTCTCTTGCATCTCAACAGTACCACTTTACCATATACTTCCCCAGCTTTCCCAGAATTAATCATTCTATTGTCAAGATTCTAGAAAAGTTTGATTTCACCGTGACATTCACCCCATTTAGAAAACTGCCCATCAACTACGAAAGATCCTTTTCTGCCACAACTTTGGGGGTTTACAGATTTACGTGTGAATGCAATTGATCTTATATAGGCAAGACAAAAAGAGCACACCGCCTTTCGGAACACAATAATTGTGTCACGAAACAAGAACTTAACAAATCTAGTATCGTGCATCACTGCTGAGAACTATATTACCGATTCAGTTTTCGTTCACCTGAAATATTATTTCAACCCCATTCCCCCTTTAGAATTAGACTTTCTGTGAGCCTTCTTTATGAACGTGCACTCTACGACATAAGTGAACGACCACAAGCAAACTCCACCCATGATCACGGCTTGGAATTCCTTGATGAGACTTCACCAACGATAGGTTGGCAAGGGGCGAAAAACTATTTCTCCTACATAAGACCTTTTCTCACAACAATAGTGGATCATTCACAGTTTTTAAGAAGTCTGGCCAAGACCTGACGAAACCTGGTCAACTGAAGAAATTGTTTTCTGTGCAATGATGACGTATATAATATTTTGATAAAAGACGTGAACCAATTCAGAAGATTCTTAGAAAGTTTCAGCTTTTTAACAGAAGTGCATTATTATCCACACGGTCCAAAGACTTAGCATTGTAAAGTATAAATGACATTCACTTGCAAGTTCTTGGGGAGAGAGTCGGCTATCTTGTCAGTAAAAGAAAACTACGAATGTAACCATGTTGATGAGAGGAGATGACAAGTTCGAAGTATAGATAAATTTTCTCACAGAACCGTGGATTCGAAGATTTTTGCAAAACTGATAGAATTGAAAATATGCCTATAATTTTCAACTTTTCTTTTGCTATCAAATGTATGTATAGGAAGCAAATGTGCTTGTTTCCAAACACTTGGAAACACACCTGAGCGAAGGGAAAGATTAAAGATGAAAAATAGGGAATAAATGAAAAACTCATTGTATGCTTTAACAATATAAGTTGGAATCTCATCCAGGTCAGAGGATATCGAGCTCTTAAGGGATTTGTTTGCATACGGATGTAAGTTTCAATTATTTCAACATGGAACTTTTCTATCATGTTATAAATGCTCCACAGTTCACTAGATGAGACCAAATGCGGATCATGTTTGCGTGGAAGAAATACATACTCAAAGAATGTTGCAAAGGAAGCTGCCATATTTGCATTGTTTGTGGAAGAAACACTACGTACTGAAATACAACTACGATAGCCAGAGCTTTGCTGCCATAAAGCTCCAAAATGCAGAAGGATGAGATGCGAGCTTAGTTTCATAACCTTCATGGGATGAATTAAGAGCAACACGGATATCAGAATTGATTTTTCTTCGAAATAAGCAAAACCAACGATATTCATCATATGAGAGAGATCTGTAATATTGCTTCCTCAGCTTTGATTTCAGACAAAGTTCTGATATGATATGCCCATTGTATCATATAGGATAAGAAGGGGAACTCTCTGGCAGTGCTAGTTTTTGGTATAGTGACAACCAAAGCATAACGAAGAGTATCATAAGAAGATTGGATAGCTAAGTCCACATCAGGGTAGTTTTCAACAAGAAGCCATTTGGTGCCACGAAGAATATTATACAGCAGAGAATATTTGCGTTTTCGAAAGCAGCATTTGGTTTTACAATCGCGAGAATTCGATAAGTCCTTTGCGTTTTGACAGGTACATCAACAATCAGAAATAAATCAGGGTAATGGTTGTCTTCTTGTAGGAGAGGATGACTGGAATTAGTGACGTTCACCTTTTCAGATTTATCATTAAGAACCAGGTCAAGATATTTTCCATAGGAGTTTGGAACATTGTTACACTGTATAAGGTTCGAGGCGTATAGAAAATGCGCAAGTTCACGATGCGGAGTTCCAGGAAGGTTGGGAGAAATAAAATCAGAAAAGGGAAGTATGTAATTGAGTTGATATTAAAAACACCAGCAATACAATGTTATCATTTATCAGATGTTAAATTCCGTCAAAAGTAGGAAAAAAAATGAAAGCTT
>JJRW01S0000824.1:61182-71705 GCA_001188405.1 Loxosceles reclusa
TTGGCAAAATGACATTCTCGATTTTTTTTTTATATCTATAGTTACTCTGAGCTAGTATTCAGTCTTTTCCGTGGGGAAAAGAAAAAGCTGGGCTAGTTTGATTGCAACGACAAAACTACTTACCATAAATGTTATTTTTTTCCTACACGCTGCCATAGGCATATAAGCCCTTTGGAAGACCAACTGTCTTCTCATTACCTGAAGCATCTCATTAGCTGAAGAAATGGGAAAACAGTTGGTCTTCCAGAAAGGCTTATATGCTTATTGCAGCGTGTAGGAAAAATAACATGTAGTCATTTCCCGCTGCAAAAAGCATTTGCTTTCTTTTAAAAAAAGTACTTACCATATTAAAAACCTCTCGTGGCTGAAAAAGTAAATAACAAGAGCATTTCTCTTTCTCCCACTGATAATCTGTCAACAAATTACAGCAAAACAAATATTTCAGTACTGCAGCTTTCTTTTTTACCTCCCTTCGCTCAGAAAAATACATTTTTCAAAATCAAAGTCTTCGGCGTGTATTACTGCGGCTGAAGTTTCCGTCACCTATCGTTGTGGCTGTGGCATAATCAATGGTTCTCACGCCGTGGCTGAGAATTGAGCTATCCCTTGTATCATTGTAATTGTCGCTGCACAGGAGTAGTCATTACACTGGGTTTATGGACTCTTAGGACTCGTATCGTGACTCAGACTGGAGGTGAAACATCGTTACATCTATGTCAGACATTACGTTGAGGTTACGACTGTTGTTGACATTACGTTGAGGTTACGACTGTTTGCTTCTGTGTCTGGATCAGATATATTGAGGCGGGTATGCAGGGCACTTTGACAACGGAAACTCCTACGATAATTTCCGAAACGGCAACTAAATCGGTAAGGTAACGCTGTTACTTCTAAAGAGATCTTGCGTGTGTCCTCTGACTTCAATTACTTGTTCTGAATCTGAGATTGGAGCTGGAATTCTTGTACTTACGCTCTTGGGGAAAGGCAGATTCCCTGGTAGGTCTACATCTCCAGGTACAGGACGACTACATTATTTTTAAATGACACGCATCAGTTACAGTTACCCGATACCAACTTCACTCATACCCAAAGGGATAGTGGTGTCGTCTGTGATTTTGACATCGTCTTATCTGACGCCTAAACTGTGTAACAACATAAAACGATTGGTAGGATGCTTTTAAAATTGCACTATGTCGAGATGTGGACTTTATCAAACCATTAACCTCATTGGAGTAAGATTATAGGAATCCCTCTCAGAGTTTACATGAAGGTGATCAACTGAATGATATCCCAGACTGACTTCTGCGCAAGCATCGCGTCTTCACGGATTAACTGCATCTAAAACGTTTTCTAATAAGTTGCCATTCTACAGGTACAGCTTCATTTTTTACTGCGTAAGAACATGAGTAAATGCCAAAGTTCATTAAGCGTACAGTCACTAAAAATTTAAAAACTTTATTTCAAGAAGGGGTTTTAAAAAGATGGATAAAATTTGCCTCCATAAGGTAGCACTGGAGTTTGAGCTCCTTCCTCTTTCTTGTGTCTAGATGATCATGTCTCAACGGGATTCCAACCCACCCTATTGTGCATTTTTACTTGACAACAAAACGACTATGCCACATGGCGTTTATTAATGGACAAACGTTCATTGTGGTTATTATTGGGAATTTGTTATTAAAGAATAAACTTCCCATGCCAAATTCTCGAATATAGTCTGTGCTTCCATTTCAAGCTAAATGATTTCGAACGGATGCTGTCACGTTACTGTTGCTAAAAATTTTGTGGAACTTGCTTTAGACTTAAAAATATTAATAATTTATATTCTACTAATATTTATCTTTTATTACTAAGTGACTTTGTTTGTTCTTACTTGTTAGCGGGTTACAATTCACATTCTCACAGGAGGAAAGAGAAAATAATCTTTTGGGAACTACATGCACATAAGGGAAAAGTTTTTTTTTACGAACTGCTCTGTTAACTTTTCTCCTTTCAAAATGAGCGACAAATTAACTTTAACAATACCCGCTTCAGTACTCGAGGTTAAATGTAGAATGACTTTAAGGCAATTTCCCAAGCAAGATCAATCTTTTGTGTTTGTGCAGGAGCTATACTCATTTGGAGACATAAAGTATTCAACGCATTTACTACTACTGCCTAACAAAATCCAAGGATGTGTGTGAAAACTTTAATTGTTTATTCATTGAAGAACTGCCTCCGGTGGATTTTGAAGCGTTTTTTGGGGTTAGTACTGATAATGCCGCTTGATAGTTATTTTGTTGAATAATAATTAACTTGGTGATTCAAACACTTGCACGTTTATGAAAGAGAAGATGTAGATGTATCTGTGTGTGTGTGTGTGTCAAGCAAGTTTAATTACATGGATGTGTTGTGGTTACACATTAATTGGTGGTTATGTGTTTCCCATTTTCACGAATGAATTTGTTGTCATTTATTTATTTCGGTTAGTGCAATATTATTTCATTAAAAGAGATCTACGATGAAGATATTTTAGTTTAATTGTACCATCGCTGAAGAATGCTTGTTTTCCTTAATCCTTTGTACTTTTAGTTTTCTGAAAATCTTTTTAACAAAGGAATGCACAACTACTTTGAAATATAAAAGAAAAGATGTTTACATAAAAATGTATCGCGTTTGATTAGCACTCATAACTGTTACTTTCATGGTTGTTTGAACAGTGTAATGGGCAACTAAATTTGTTTCAGAAAACTCAGTGATAATAAACACCAAATATTTTGAAAAAAAGAAATCCATCTGAAATGCGTTACAAATTCAGTATTTGACCAAAAATAGAACTTTTTGACAACACCCCGTTAATATTAAGGTATAAATCAAATTATCTGTGCAGATTAATAGTAAGCTTTTGAATATAAAATTTCCCGTATTAACGGGAATAAATATGAGAACAGTGGAAATACGCTGTCATGCTGCCCATGGAAATCAGTGGCGAAAATGTGTAGGGCCATTTGCAGATTAGAATTCGCCCTTACGAACTGAGGCAGTAGAGGATGTGTCCTACTTTTGCAGAAAACATTCTGAAAGATCACTCAAATATATGCTGCGTATCACTGAATTCATATCTTAAATGTAAAGGGGATGGTAGAGCACTCAGAAACAAGCAAATCTTGCAATACAGTGCATGGTCGTAACTGAAGCCGTTAAGAGCTAGAGGGCGCTCCAGTGCCCTCTAGCTCTTAACGACCTCTATCTCTTTCCAGTGAACGAATATAAGCGTTGGTTTTCGCGCTCACCGTCATTTTGACAGTGGATTTCACAAGGGATATGTTTCTTCATGAATCGGGACAAGACCGATGCGAATTTCACGTACGGAGCTAATGGGAATGGGGGGGGGGACACAAAGATTGTAAATGGAGTGTTTCCTTACAAAAGCGTGTGCCAGATCGTAAATTCTTTCAGCGATTGTATATACTATGGCATATAAGATACAGAGCGTGCAAGGCGTGATGCTTCGTGTTAGGATGGAAGATCGCCCCAAATATACACGCGAGCTACATTTGAGGCATTCTTCCATCCTATGAAGATTCTCCTCTGTAACATAATGCTTTCTCATACGCCTTGCACAGCCTGTATATTGTGTTGCCGCTTATAAAGAAACTCATTTAGCACAGAAACCGATGCAGTCGCTCAAAGGTTTGCATTGGTATCTATACGAGACTTTCAGCATATTTAAACTGTTATAAAGGTACCGAATGCATTTATTCGTGGCACAGCTGGTATTATAGTATTTCAACATGCCTGGGTTCGAAACACCGAAATTCCCGGTTTCTTTCTGGGAAGTTGGTGAGGTCAAAAGTGATTTCCATCTCATGAGGCTATCTAGATATCACTTTCTTCATCAGGCGTAACTACGTTTATAACCATTTTGTGCCTTTGCAACATCAGAGTTTCCACGATTTAGCGACTGTCGCAAAAACATCGATGCAATTAGACATATTTTCGCTTTAAAAACTATGCGTAAAATCGTTGTCACGACGATTTTACGACGGTTCCTGTGCTACTTGGGAAGTGTATCGCACATTGTATTGTTGCTCTAGTACAGAATCACGGCCAACTTGAATATCTGGGCTCAAACTGAAACAACATTCTACTTCTAATCGTTCGGCCTTTTTTTTTACGTCACCTTTTAAAGATTGGTTACATACTGCAGGCAATCGATTCACAGCCAATTTAAAACGGGTGAAGTAAAAAAAAAACTTATCGATTATAGGTAGAGTTTTGTTTCAATTTGATACCTGCTGTTAAGATGGCCGTAAAGGTGTGCGGAATATATTGTAGAGGAAAATGCCGAAGAAACTCAGAAGGAAGAATTCCGCTGATAAGACACTTGTAATACACTTTGATGAAATCATTGAAAGTGCGGCATCAGGGATATAAGGAAAACAATAACTCTGTGTTAAGTTCTTCCCTAATGAGTGCTGATACGATGCAACAAATATTTTTCAAAAATAATAGAGAAAACAGCAAAAGGATTGATGTGCAAAATGTTGTGAACAGTTGGATGTGAATGAAGTGATCCCGTAATTCGAGCCGATGCGGCTCGTAAACACTTGGAACAACAAGAAATGAAGGATGCAATGGTGAAGTGCAACTGAAAACTGACAGTTACAAACTGAAGTTTAAAGAGTCCCAAACGAAGCGATTGCAGATCCACACTCAGAGGTTTTATCGGACCAAGAAGTTAGTGTGTATGATATTAAGGATCATTCAGATTTTCGATATGGATCCGGTTATGTAATTACGTTTGCAAATTTCAAGGACTCTGATCCAGGATTTACAGTTGCTCAAGTTGTTAACGTTCGAAAAGCCTACGGGGGAGGCGGAAATCTGTTAGGTTAATGGTGAGGTTTGCCGTTGTTATCCACAGAAGATGCATTGGTGAATATGACTCTGATGATTTGTAGGGGGATGATGTATTTTGTGATAAAGATGACAGTGAAGATAGTTGGGAGATAAAATCTGAGGATTTCATTCTTGGCTCCAAGAATGATAAAGAAAGGTTTTTCGATAACTTGAAGAACCACCTATCCCATAAGGACAAAGATGATGACAAATCAATTAAAATCTCGAAGAAAGGGATCAAATTGTAATCGCCAGAATCCAGGTGTCATTTTTTTGTTTTTATCTAACATCGCTACCTCGATGGTATAGCCGTATCGGTGACAGACTTCTGTAAGCCGAGGCCCGGGTTCAATTCCCTGTCATCTTGTGCGCGCGTGTTTGTGTTTATCCCTAAATTAAATACTTTGTCGAACATATGTATTTGTCCTTGTATACATTATATATCAGAATTTTCGTGTTCACACTATCTATCAAATGTTCAACAGGGAGACAAGACATTTGATTGCCACTACCCAGAAATAACTGAAAACTCAAACTCGGAAACAGACCTATTGAGTAATGCGCCAATCCTCTGGAAAGATAGACCTCTAATAAAATGTGTATCGTAGAATATTCCCGAGAAGAACAAAGAGCTACAGAACTTTTGCGGCAGCTTAGAAGACACTTTCTAAGCATTTAATTATCCGGAAGAAGAAGTGAAATCTGCGTTGATCTTACCACCGCTAAGAAAGAGAACTACGTTGCCTTTATGGGGGGGGGGGCAGTTGTCACCTGCAACGATACCTGCCTTTTTGTCGACGCCGGGATTAATGAAATAATTAAGGAAAGTAGAGAATGTCTAGTTCTTATGTTTAAATTTCAGAGTCACAAAGAGGTCATTCACATGTTCCAACTACACGTTGGCAACGGCTATTCAACTATTCGCTGTGAAAGCCCAAGTATTTCTAATAATAATAAATATTAGAATTCATCTCTACGGTACATCGCAACAACGTTACATAAGTAAATAAGAATAATGAGGAATGTTGGGAAATAATGAAAGTAAATAATAATTAAAATAAAGATCTCGAAATTTGAATAAACTTATAAATTCTACTTCCGTATTATTATTTCATTTCCCGTTTCTCCTTTCTTCAGCTCTCTGCACTTTCTGCTAATTTCACGGCGCCGCGTCACCCTGGCTGGGAATTACTGGGCCAGTAGTCGAAGCTCTAATATATAATAGCTGCTGGTTGATTAAACATTCACAATATGGACACATGTAATATATAATTATCCTTTTTCAATCCACTGCAGGGTGCACGCGCTTATAATTTTCTACGTTTTCGTAACGCTCCTTCCTTGCCGCATAGTTCATGCAAATTTCATAATCTCACGAATGGATGACATTATGAAATTTATAGGAGCTATGTTGAACGGAAAAGGAATAAATATTTAAATGTGGAAATATCTAATAGACGTCCCTCGGCAGTTGAAGCAACATCTCTCAATTTTCGTTAAGCATTTGAGAAGGTATCTCGCTGCAAACTAATGGGACAAATGAGGAAAATAGCTGTTCATGGCAGGATACTGAGATGGCTAGGTTATTCGTTAACTAATTAAAAACAAAGCATTTGTCGTTAATGGAACTTACTCGGATTGTGAAAATGTTAACGAGTGACGTTCCTCACGCGACCGTTCTGGGTTTCTTTTCTTTTTGATTTATGTAAATGACTTAGAGGAGGGTATCAGTCAATTATTAACAAATTTGCGGATGACGCTAAGGTGAAGCTAGTTGTAAATAATGAAACTGAAGCCGGAGAACTCCAAAACGGTATAGATATGTTACAAGTTACTGGTCCTAAAATGTCTTCCAGAAAATAAATTTCTCAGGATAGCAGACAAAGCTTAAAACAGACTTCAAGAAGGGTGTGGACACGACATGAGAAATACGAATTGGTTTATGAAAAATAATAAGTAAAATAAAAATACAGAAGGTTTTAAAATTTATGGTACAAACGTTAGGAGGGGCGACAAAACACAACTAGACAAGCACAAACAACTCCTGCAATACATGCTAGGAACTCAATTGGTGACGAGCTAGATGAGGCTTTCTAGCGAATGCAATAAAAGCGCTGCTCACAGCAACCGTCGTCATTTGCGGTGCGGATTACCAAAGAGATGGATGGATGCATACACGAGTTAGGAGAAAGCGGATATGTATTACATGCATGGGATTGGAGACGGAAATTCCAGAGAAGCCCAAGCAGGGATTGCACAAAGATCACTTTTTGACAAGACGCGTGCCAGATCCGAGAAACTTCCGGCGATTGAACTAGCCATTCTGTGAAAAGGGCTCCTTTAGGAGTGGAATTTATATGGGGCGTGTAAGGAACCACGTGTACCGGAAGACATTTTGCGGAGGTTCAGAAATCGTCTTGCATGTGGTACGCGGGAAAGACCCAAGCCGTTCACGACTGCAACTCTACCATACGCAGAGGATTTAGGACCTGTAGATTATCGGCCTCGTGTTGAATTTGCAACACGGCTTCTACAACAGACTGCTGTGGACCCTGATTTTTCTGCTCATGTGTTATTCACCATGAATGCACATTCACGCATGAGAGAGATTCCTAATTTCCACAATTATAATGTGTGGACAACCGTAAATTCGCGCGACACACGTCAGCACTAATAGCGTTTCTAATAATAAATGCTTGGGCCTCAATTGTGCACGATCATTTGATTGGTCTATACCTTATTCCAAGTCGCCTGGAAGGAGATTCATACATTGTGGTTTTTCAGGAGGTGGTTGCCAAACTACTGAACTCTGTTCTAGCAAATATCAGACGACGCATGTAGTTCTAATACGACGGAGAAACAGCTGATAACAATGTGGATATGTGTAACGTCTTGCATTTAATGTAGCTGGAACGATGAATTGGTCGGGGCGGTCCCATTGCATGGCTGGCGCGTTCATCTGGTATCTCATATTTTGACCTTTTCCTCTGGGGCCATATGAATACCTTCATCTACGACGGAAGTCCGGTCAATTCCGATGAAGACCTTATTGCCAGGATTTCCATTGCTTCTGGCGCCATACGAGACATGGTTGGAGTATTCGTCAATGTACGGCGGTCGGTACATCGACGGTGTGAAACCTGCGTCACAGTTGGCGGCTGCACTTTTGAGCAGTTGCTATAATCTGTTGAAATGAAACAGTTTTCTTAAATTCATTAGTTTTTCTGTCATTCCTACTCTGTGGTTCTTGTTTATCGTCATTTCATGGCGCAGCAAATACTGTCCTCTAGCACTTCACTGTTGGCGTTCTGAGCATGCACTTTACTGTGATTTGTGCCTGTCTAGTTGTACTCTACAACACCCTTAAAGTTGTACCACGAGTTTTGAAACTCCCTGTGTAAAGTAAATTTAACCAATTAGATCTTTAAATAATTTAGATATTTATGCAGATCCTCAGTAACTTAATGCACACTTCAGTTTCCTTAACTGAAAATTACAATTATCACTGACACCACAATATCCGCGTTCGCGCGATAGACCGGAGTCAACCTCTACCTGGCCTTGAACGCTGTCTCGCCAGATCAACTGTTTCCCACCGCTTTTCCCCCCCGCAAATTAAACACCACTAGATGGCGCTATTAATGAACCATTACCTCTATGCTTCAGATAGCTGAGCGGAATAGGTGAGAAAATGACCTATGGTCTCGGTGGCCATTGATAGAAATACCGGCCCACACCATCAATCCACTTCCACCAAATCGGACACTTTCATGCACAAATGCAGGATTATTCCGCATACCAGGTTCTTTCCAGATCAGAATCCGCTTATTGTCGGGCTGAACACTAAAGCGGGACTCGTCTGTGAAGAGGACGTTACTCCACTCATCTCATCCCCATGTTATATACTCTTTCTCCCACCTTCTACGGACAGCACGTTGGTTCACTGTCAACGAAACACAAACCATAGGTCTGCGAGCATGCAAACCCACATGATGCAGTCGGTTTCGAACAGCTTGCGTCGAAACTTTGGTACCAGTAGCCCTTGGAAGATGCTGTTGTAATACAGTGGAGTTTATAGAACGGTTTCTTCTGGCCGTTGGTCTTAAATATCGATCCTCATTTTCGGTTGTTGCCGGTGTATGACATTGTCCCGATTTTCGGCGAATACTTCCAGTTTCCAGATAGCGATTCCATAGTCTGGAAAGGACACTTTGAGAAGTTCCTAACGCTTCCGCTACAACGGCTTATGTTTGCCCGGCCTTTAAACGACCGATGCAGCTAAGTCATGTAGCATAGACATCGTATTCGCTGTTTTAAAACATTCAACGCAGATCACTTGTTTCTCATCTCCTCCTACAGACAAAATGCTGCACGTAGCCTTTTCCCTCCTTATCTACAACGCGTCGTTTTCTACGTCACAGACAAAATTTGCATATTCCCAACTTTGTAAACGTTATAATTTTCCTTCTTTATATCGTTTCTTTCATTTCTGTTACATGTGTTGTCGATTTCATGTTTGTTTCCTACCAAATGCGTAATATCCCCTAATTGTTTTGAGCAGTGTATATCACCGCCCCACCACAATAACGAACGTTTTCAACAATCGACAACGAATTCGTCAATTTTCATATTCTTCCAAAATTCTTCAAAAGAGTAATTTTGTAATACTCACCCACAAAGAACCTCGATGAAAACTACCCAGTTTCCTGTCAGCGTAGCTTAAATGGGAAAGCAGGCGCTCCGGAGCTGAACGAAAACGTTCAGCTCGGGAGCTCCGGCGTCGAAAACGTTTTTTTTACAATCTATATAATGTATCTCTTCACGCTTTCTTTCCTCACTGATACGGTCGTTGCGGTAAGTCCCGTTTCCTTTTCCTCGATAGTTCTTGTTTGAAATAGTGTGCTTGATGGCGTACTTAAAAAGGCAGTCTCCATATTGATTACAGGGTAGAGTAGTGTATTCGTACAATTTGATATAACGGAAATTAACTGTTATTTATTTCTTAATATTTTTACTTGCACCAAATGCTTTGCAGTCATGAATATCTGCAAATAATTAACAACTATTCCGATTTTCTTTTACGTTTCATTATAGATTTAAAATTGTTAATATTCGCCACTTGTGTCTATTAAAGATAATCTGCTTTTCTCAAATTGCGATTTCACGTCCTCTCTGAATTGTATATTCTGTTGTCATTTTTCACACTTTGTATTTAAATGTTATTCCAAATTAACGTTGCAGATAATTCTTGTGATAGTGTAATGAAAAAAAAAATTAACCGTTCACCGCTAATAGAGCGATATCTCTTTGAGTACACTCTCGAGGGAAGAGAAAAGCAAAGTTGGTGACGTCACGAGAGAAATGCAAATGCAACGGTGGCCAAAAAGCGAGAAACTGTTCTCTCTCTCTCACTCTCGTGCGCTCTCTCTCTCTCCGTATTCCCGTCACTGTGCCGTTGACTGTGTATTCATCTTCCTGTATGTTTGTGCACATATGCGTTCGTGTATGGAAAAATCGGTGAAGTGTGACATCGTGTTAATGGATACTACTCGTTTGCTACTTCATAATATTATGTACGTCAAGAACCTGACGCCTTGGATGGATTATCTACCGGAGGATAAACCCGCTATTCTCAGATAAGTCAA
>JJRW01S0000825.1:70623-81418 GCA_001188405.1 Loxosceles reclusa
TTCAATAAATGAATTTGATCATCCAGCTTTTATAAACATATCTGGGCAAAAGTTTTGACTTTGCAAACAAAGTCAGATCAGATCAATAATGTTGTTAAACCTGAACTTGTTGATTTTATCAGTGACAATAAAAAAAATGCTAACCAAACAAGATATAAATACATGGTTGACGAGATGATGTATACATTTATTTGTTTTACTATTCATGTAAGTAAAGATCTTTTGCCAAAAACTTAGCATAAAGCGAAAGAAATCGCCAAAACGGCAAAACGTCTAAAATAACACCGAAATGCCCATCACTACATGTGTATGAATTTGCATTTGTGAATGAAGCTACGGAGTGCACCCGGGGTTGTTGACCAATCATCTTCGACGTTTTTGTATACTTTCTTAAAAGGAACATTGGGGGTGAGTAGGAAAAAGAATCCGGTACAGTAATTAAACACTGCTATTGTACCGAAATATAAAAAGCACAGTATGTAAAAGTTACACGCGATTGCGGAAATCACAAAAGTAACAATTCTTTGCCCTATAGCAATTGATAGAGTTAGAGTCGAGGACTATAGTTATATGCCCTACCCGTCTTATTGGAGATACTGGACGGCTACCACAGTGGAAATCCAGTATATGGTCGCGAACGACTTCTAACTATTCCAGGCTCTATCAAAGAAAAACGAGATTCATCTCAGCAGAACCTGGCAGGGTCCAAAGAACCCAGCCGCATTGAATTCGGGTTCCTGGCTGAGCCATTCGTATGTCGTTATCAAGTCAAGTAGACATTTTGCCAAAACGTTCATGTGTTGGCTACATTGATATCATTCGGCCACTTTAAGAGAAAGAATATATTGTAAGGAGCAGTTGTCGATGCCGAGATTCGAACCTGGAACGTTTAGCTCTGGAGAAACTGCTTTACCATTTTAGCTACGCCGACGATTATCTGGGTAGCTTATATCGAAGTTATTTGTGGGTGGACATTAAAATATCCGCATAGCACTCCGTCTCAATTCATTGCCTTTCTGTCACTTGTAGTTTCTTTTAGTTACTCTCCATTGATATTTCTTCCTCAAATGATACCATCAATATTCTTTGAAACTTTCTACCGAAAACACTGATAAAGAAATTGGTTTTCCTGTGAACCGCAGCAGAAAAAAGAAAAGGAAAAAGGGTTTTCAGGAATTTGTGATCAAATGTGCAGTAGTAAAGCTAAATATAAATCTGAACCCAAAACCACTCTTCACAACTAAATCAACTCCAATTCCGTTTTACAGAAATATTAGTGTCCAAGTTTCTAAAAGTCTTAAACACACACACACACACACACACTTTGGGTTCTCACCAGTTATTTATTTCATCCTGAAAGTAATCGAACGAAAATCAAGATCTAATCGAAAAACTTCGTTCTTGTGGGATCTAAGAAATCCCGTGTGGATGTAATTTGTCGTGCCAAGCAAGTCGGTATATAAAGCATCGAATTTATGAACACGAAAAATCGGTGAAAATATATATAGATGGTAGGAAACCGTCTATCGCCGTGCAGTGACTCAAACACAGTCACAGTTACCTATCTGTGATCAAACCAAAACTATATCGAAACCCAGTAAATTTGAATTTTTGTGAAGTTTTTCACATACATCAAAACAAATAATGGCAATACGCGATATATTTTCCAAGCGTTTATCTTTAAAAGAAACGACAATCCTTTACTGATCAAAGTACGAAAAAGCAAATTTTGCTGTATCATTTTCACTGAGGAAGTTGTCTGCTTAACGTTTCTTTGAACGAAAATGTGGACGAGAGGAGCTGACGCGATATGTGCGTTGAAGTGAAATAAGTTGCAACTATAAAAAGAAAGCTTTCTTGTGTATTCACGTTTCTCCCGAGAAAGCCAAGACACCTTGGAAGGAAACTCATGCCTTTTCAACCAACAGATCTGTCATTTCTAGAGTGATCACTTTACCGGCTAAGCTACGTCTACATTTATCTGGGTAGCTTATTTTCGAAGTTTTTTTTTCGGGGAAGAACCTTACACTACTTCTAATAGAAACTGCAAAAAATAATGAATAAAGCATGAATAAATTTGTCAACATACGACGCTGTTTTGCTACAAATGTTTCCACCTACATTCAGCACCGTATGTTTATCGCTTGTATGTAAATAACAGTGGATGTTGCTTGTTTCTTTTATGAGCCAAAGTAGAGATCAAGGAAACATTGGGCGTCTCAAGTTTATTGCACGACGTGTTAACTGGTTATTATCAAGTGGTTGCAAGGAGAAGTGAAGAAAATATTGAGTGTTCTCGCGAGTTGTTACCTCATTCCATGAATTATTTTTAATAATTTTTATTTCATGTACATTCAACCGAAACGAATGATTAGAAAAAAGGACACAGGGTTCCTCCTTCGCTATATGAAAATTCGCTATCTACCATGATATTACTTCTTCAGAAGGAAAAATGCAAATATTTACTTTCCAGCCATCTTGCATTCCAGCCAGTGAGTAACGGTAACACGGCAGTTACATTTGCATAGGACAAAGATATCGAGCAGCATTATAAAAAGATTAAGTTGCAAGAGAAACGAGGCATCTAGTTACGTGCGGATAATGGTTTAGCTTTCTGGCGTTAATTAATTTAATAAAAAATATAAACAACATATTTAAGAGCAAATTAAGTATTTAATAAGCAGATTAATTTCTCTACATCCATGGTGAAGCTTCATCAGTGTGATGAGTGGCCGTAAAATACTCCACTCATCGCAGAGTGTTTTGCTTCCGGAAGTTCTAAAGACGTGTAGTAATGATGATGTTTCAGAGGAGTTTCCTGGTTAAATATTTGTACGGAGTTTCTCGAGACCATCGCAAATTGTGGAATAGAAGACGTATCGTTCACGAATATGGAAATTTGTTGCGTGATGGCCACGGATTTTATGATGCGTGAATGAATTGTTGCGTGAATTCCATCAATTCTAGTGTTGGCGGAACGCTGTAAATGATAATGGCATTTCCAAATGGAAATTTGTGTTCCATCGACCAACAATGAAGAGCAATGGTTGATTTCTCGTTGTCACCGTTTTGAATATGTCGCTGATGTTCCATAATTCCATATTTAGTGCCCTTCGTGTTTGTCCAATGCACGTGTATTCGCACTCACTATTATATGAATGTATGAATGTGTATACTATTATGGCGCGATTATGTATATTTCCCAAGAATTAAATGGACAAAAGACGTCCTTTAGTTGGGCTTTCGAAACTTTTGTTGCTGCCTGAAATACCACACGATAGTTAAATGTCTTCTGAACTGTTGCAATTCTGACTGGTAGAAATTTTTTTAATAAATGGCAGAATCGTGGATTCTCGACTGGATGATTGTCTCGGATGTGAACTAATGTTGACACCTTTTTTGATCAAAGTGTCAATGGATGTCGGGGTTGGAGCCCCTAAAAATAGAGATGTGGCAAAGTTGGGAACATTCTTGGTTTATATTGTGTAGGTTTTTAGCTGTATGGGATGATTAGAACTTCTTTGTGGAGGAAGTAACAGTTTTCGTTGAACTTTGGTTATGAACCAGGAACTTTCTCTTTGGACTTGGATGTGACTTCTACACTGAATTGGATAAACGAGTCAAGCTCGTTCGCGAGGATACGAGGAAGATCCTCCCTTGAATGCTTCGAAAGGCCGAAAACATCAACATATCGAAGCCAAAGGTTAACATTTACGTGTTTGAATATTACCGCTTCCGGGTAATGTGGGTCGATATGTGCGAGGGTGAAGAATATAGGGTTTTCCGATAGCTAGCCCATCTGGTTTTTCGTCCTCTTCTTTTGAAATGTGAATTGTGTATTTTTAAGGCAAAATTTTGGAAGTCAAAGTAGATGTTCCGTTTCCGATTGGAAGTAATTAAATTCTGTCAGTCGCTGTTTCAGTCGACCCAACGAGCCTTTTATTGGAATGTTTGTGAACATGGATTACACATCAAATGATACTAGGTGAATGCCATCTGCAGATTTGGATTTTACGATGCGCACAAATTCAGTGTTATTTTTAACTGTGAAAGAGTTGGCAATAAGCAAAGGAGAAAAGATGGTAACCAAGTGTCTTGCCAAATGAATGTATCTGCTTCAATGTTCGAAATAATTGGAGGGAGAGAATTTCCTGTTTTTGCTATACTATAGTTTGAAGCGAAACTCGTCTCTCTCTCTGCCAATTAAATAATTAATTTGCTCTTAAATACAATCTTTACATTTATTTTACTTACGCGCGGGTTTCGCGGTATAGTATGTGACTTTTTTTAATCATAGAACTGACCTTATTATTGAGTTTCAACGTCCGAAGTTTTTGACTGTAATAAGGTGGCAGTCAATATTACACCTTATTACTCCTCTTACGCTGAGGGAAGACAGAAGCGGGAGTGCAGTAGTGATACTGGTCTTATTGCCTGTTTCATGACGTTAGCATTTATGGCTTGGCACTGAACAGAACTTAAGTTCAGATTAAGATTACGGAGAAGTTAGCATCCTGCAGAAATGATGATTCGATATCACTATTACTGCCAAGAAATTCAGTTATGATGAACTGCCGTTAAAACTTCATTCCTGCATTACGTAGTTCATTACCCCGAAGAAGAATACCATTTAATAGAACCCCCTTTTAGGATTTCATCGACACGCAGAGTCCGAGAGAGTAACATTGGGTCCTGAAAAGGAATCGTGCTATTTATGACTTTCGTTTGGTAAGAGATCCATTCTGGCATTTAATCTAGAGGACTTATTACTATACTAAACTTTGACAGCAATAAGCATAAAGCGATATACTTCATGTCTTCACCAATGCATGTGGTATTGTTTTATGTTTGTTTATCTCTTTTTGAGTCATTCTTTGGTATGTTAATTTGGACTTAAAAGTACAATCTTTAAAGTATACTTTGAGTAGCATTCGTGCGGACTGAATGTTTTTATTTTATGACTTTATTTACCGACGTTTTGACTTTTGGAGCTTACCTGTGGTATTTTTTTAGAATTCTTAAAGAGAAATAGTTGTTTTGCTCTTTATTTAGATCTCAGAATTGTCTATGATTATAGTGGTAAATTAGTGAGGACGCTGAAACGAATACGCTCTTACAACAAAGTGTTTGGGTTATTTTGTTGGAACATAACGCAGCGTACTGACTTTCCCAGTAATGGTGTGAAGAGCTTAGCATTTCTGATAATGACGATGATGAAGACGAAAGACAAGAGAATGATCGTTCTTATAGAAATTACATACATAATTTCAATGAGTAACGACGACCTAACAAGCCAAGTTTCCAAACAACCTGTAACACAAACTAATACCCGAGATTCACAACCTTTTTAACTCACTAACTCCTGCCAGAAGCAGAGAATACAGGTAAATCTGAAAAGACGTTACATTCAAGTCAGATACAAAATGTATTAAAGAGCAGAAAATAGACTGAAGAAAGGAGAGTCTAGTAATTAAGGCAAGAAGAGAAATCTAGATTTTGTATCCTTCCGTTCGGTAGGGAGTTTACACGGAAGAGACAAATACAAAATGAGAGTCAGCAACAGGCAAATGCCCAGCGCGGCTGACCATGTCTAAAAATCCGTAAAATTACGGAGACCCTCTCCGTCGTCAAGAGCGATAATCATAAATTAGGGAACGGCGTTCCCTCGTCCAAATCAAATGGAAAAGAAAAACACTAGAAACAATAGCATTCAAATTTAAAAACGCTTATATGTACAGCACCCAAAGTCACCCCCAACCCATAAAATTGCGGAAACCATATTTTCCGCCGTCAAAACACAAAACACCAAGAAACACAAGAAACAAACACATTATCAAAACTAACTGGTACCTTAATTTCGGAACAGGGTTCCGTTGTCATAAACCTACTGTTAAATATGAAATAAATTCTAATGAACTAAAAATAAAAAAAAAAAAACAAGAAAATTTAAACATACAAAAAGAATACACGCAGTTATTTTCATAACCAAAAATGGTTTCGTCCTCAAAACAAACTAAACATGATGAAAGAACGAACAGAAGTAAAAGAAAGACTTAGGAACGGGAAAAAAAACTAAAACGGTCTACAACGCTCAAAAACAAATAAACGTCATCGGTAATTCTCAGCTAATAAAGAATTAAATCAAAAGCTAATCCGAGCAAAAAGAGGGAAAACCACATTGTCGTTAGACTAAAATTTTAAGTCGCTCATCTACTTTTCTCTTGAAACTTTCAACCGTCTTTGCCTCAACCACATCCTTTGCTAGACTATTCCAATTGTTTACCACTCTATTAGATAAAAATGTTATGGATCTACACGAGTTGGAACTCTGGGATGATAAGCAATCGAGGACAAATTAGAGTGCTCTGGATAAGTGGATTTATTTCATATAAGGTAGAAAGCTACTTAAGTCATACAAGATGTCAAAATATGTTGACAGATAGAAAATATTTTAAATAAGTGTCTCAAAACTAAAAATTGGTCACATTGATTTTGACGTTGGCGTAGGTATTGGTTGATAATTTGAAAGTTGTTTTCGAAGTGTATTCCTGGAAGTTGCGTTTTTGTTCTGTCGATTCACTATTCAGGCACATCAGACAAGTCCTCTCTAGATTTATTTGGAAATACAGTAAAATAAATATATCTGATTATTTTATTATACGCCATGTACTTTGTGTTCCTCGCAATCCAGTTGCCACAGTTCATTTACTTTAGAATTTCTTGAGTATTGTTTTATTTTAAGTTTTTGAATTTGAACCATGTGTTCAAAAGGGACATGCTGTAAAGAAACGTTGTCGACGCCGGGATTCGAACCCTAAACGTTGAGGTCCTAAGGAACCGCTTTACCGGTTAAGCTACGCCGACGGGGGCAACTGGGTAGCTTATTTTGAAGTCCTTTGTGAGTGGACATTACAAAGCATAATCCAAAGTTCAAATCACTCGACGTAAAATTGAGCACAAGTATTAAAAATTTTATAAACGTGACCTAAGGTTTCTGTGGCTAAAATTGAGCCACCTTTTTCAAACGTGTTGACTCGATACGCGTGCCTCGATAACTAACCTCGTGTGTGGTTGAGTACTGTAGCGGGATTCCACTTCCCCCGCCTGGCGCGCCCTCTCGTTGTGAACAAAAGGCCTCCAAGCATTCGGAAAGGCTGGAAACAGTCCGAGTTCAATAAATGTTCTTTTTCTCTAAGAATATGAAAAGCTTCCAGGAAGTTTAGTTCATATGGTGAGCGGGCTTTTTTGATAATTTTGGCGTCAGCAAAATTATACCGATGTATATTATTCCAACAATGCTGGGCAACAGCTTGGCCTACTCTGCCTCTGGATTTATCGTCATTTGATGTGTTTGAAACCATCTTCGACACCAACTTGCAACGCGACCAATGTGCAGGATCTCGATGTCCAAACTCTAAAGGCACATGTCGCAGCTAACTATACGGGGGCTGCATGTCTTGATGCCGGCCAGTACTTTATCCAAGCTGAAGGTGGTCCAAGCCAACCTAGAAGTCCTTTCATCTGTTCATTTTTCTGCAATAAACTATCTTTTTTCTCTGAAATTGTAATCATTTACTTTTTATAAAAATGTGGCTTTCACATACCTGTATGTAAAGTATCATTTGTTTCCGATGACTTGTCCAAAGTGCTTGATTTTCGTTTTTGAAATTAGTACATTTTTGTAAATTTAAACTATCCTAATATCTCAGAATTTCAGAACGCAAAATTGATGATGAGGACATTTAAAACGATTAAACGTTTTGCTCCATAAAGGACTGGATCGAAAAATTTTTTTTTTTCATTTTCACAAATACACTGATACACAAATTTTAAGGACGGATGCTATTTTCAACGATTACCGTTAGAGTTAGAAATTGAACCACATCAGCCTGTTGAAAGTTGCAGGAATTTGTGATGTAATCTGTTTGATGTGAAACTTATGCAAAGTTTTGGGTTACGAGCATGTCGGTCACGGGACAGCACATGTATGAGATTGTAGAGAATTGGCGCGGGCAGTCAGTTTTCGTTATACATGAAATTCGGAGAGGAAGGAATGATGTTACAATATTGAAATCCTGGACATGTCTTCCAGATATCATTCAAATGATTTTACTAGTGGAAGAGTAATCGGAAAGCTGGAATAAGGAGGGAAAATCACAAATGTTGCTCGTGAATTTAACAACGCGCACAGTATTTCTAGGCTATGGGCAGCATTTGAAACTAGTAGAATGTGCAGCAGGCTCAAGAGGAGGAGGTCGTTCGAGCAGTACGACGTGCTAAAAAGGTCAGTATATTGTTCTTTCAGCGAAAAGGATCTCACGCAGCATAGCTGGTGACCTGGCACGTCAGCTGCATGCAGCTACAGGAACTCAGACATCCTGTAAAACAGTTGCAAGACGTTTGCGAAAGAAAGAACTATACGCCCGAAGTCATCTTGTGTGTGTCCCAGTCTCGAGAGGCCACCGCAGCTCTCGTTTGCAATGGCGTCGTTAGCATCTCATTAGGGCTGATGACGACTGGGCTTCCATGCACTTTTTTAGATGAGAGTAGATTCAGTCTATCGTCTGATTGTGGACGGCAATTGATAAGGTGTGTAGTTGGCAGTGATTATCTTCTCCGGGAATATTCGGGAAGGGCACGATATGCGATTTATCTTATCATGGTGTGGGTTGGCATCTTAGACAATGCTGTATGTGTTTGACCGAGGGACCATGATCAGCCAACGGTACATTGATGACGTTCTGCTCAGACATGGGCCAGTTTTCGTTTTATGGATGATAACGCTCCTTGTCATCGCACACTGGCTGTAGAGGAATGTCTTGACAGAGAGGATATTCATCACATAGTCTGGATAGAACGTTCACCTGACCTTAATCGGATTAAAAATGCAATGGTTGCCTTAGGAACACGTATCGCTGATCGGAGTATTCACCGACAAACAAGGAGACCCTCATCCGTGAAGTAAAACAGGAGTGGAAGTATTTGCCTCAACAGCTGCTTCATCCTGTTACACTGAGTATGCCACGTCGTGTACAAAGTTGCATCGCACTTTACATTATTCCGTATTGACATAATGTTCAGTCTTGTCTGTAATACGTAATGTGCATCTTCTGTACAACCATGTCAATGCGCACCAGTTACAGAAACACATCCTTTTGGACACCCTGTGTACTTTCTACATGATTATTATATTAAAGCAAGGTGAACATGCTGTCAAACTATTGTTTTCTTTTGGACTACAATCACACTCATGTTTTCATCTACATACTCATTTCTTCTTCATCTTTAAGGTTTGTCCACCAGTGTATGAATTTTCATAAGAAATACAACTGCTTTCTCAAGTCCCCTTTTATCACCAAACGCCAAGAAGAAAAATGCGTGTTATTTAATTAAACGTTTTCTATTGCGAAACAAAGGAAATGTTTACTTTCCTGGTTTCCCACTGCCCCAATTCATTTATCTTGCCTTGTCCTGGAAACCACGTGACACTTGTCTCATTGCGTCTGATTCATGTCTGCTACAAACATCAGAATTAAGCAATTAAAGCAGCAGACTTAAGAAGTGCAATATTGTGAAGTACGTAATAGGGTGAATTGGCGATTGAACATAAAAGCTCATTTGAATGAATGGAAAAAGTGACAAAAAGATAAGAAAGTGATCAAACCGCGATATTTTAGAATTGCAGTCTAAAAATCAGTCACCAAAACCTCATAGGGATCGAAAATTCAGTGCTTACTAATTGCGGTAAGCTCCTGTTAAATTTTTGATTTTTCGTTTGTTATTGTTGTTCTGATTTTAGTAATATATGGTGGAAAAAACTTTAAGTTTTCTATTAACTGCTTATGTACTAAGTTGGAACAGACATAAAATAATCATCAAGCGTTCTTTAAATCACTTGTTAAGTTCTTGTGCCCGTATTCGTAGCAAGTTATGTCCCTTTAGTAAAAAATCCAAACCTAACGACAAACTTCTCAGTGGGTTAGGCAGGTAGGGCCGATTTTCCTATCAAATGAGCTTATTAATGCACCATCTCTGAAGAACCACGAGAAATGCAATTTTTCCGAGAAGAAACAGAGAAGACTGTAGGATCCTAAGATAATTCGTCGCACACAAGTTTTGTCACAGGGCAATTCGACGCGAACAGTCCGTAGCGGCGTCAATCTGTCGCATGACAATTTGCAGCATGCACGATTATTCGCTAGCACAATTCATCGACAAGACGCTAGTAAAGAATAAATTCTTCAATTCTGCTTAAATAAATAAATGGATATCATTTAAAATGAACATGTGGTCCTATTTGAGGTTAAAACCTATTTAGAGATATACTGTTGTTAGCTATCGATAATGTCTGCTGGAAGTTTCTTGAAGGGGTCAATGAAGATACCAAGATTGTAGAACAATGGATGCTAGGAAACTAAGTTCTCTTCGGATTCTATGAGGATTACAAGATCGCGTTTGGTATCGTTAGAAAAGGAATTTGATTACATATCTTTCTACTACAAGTACTTCTTTATGCATGTGATTACGTCGTAGATTCTAGTCTCTTGGTTCACCTAAATATTTCTCTTCTGATCTCTCTTTGTAACACCCAACATACATCTTTCCATACTTCTTTGTGAGGTCCGCAGTTTCTGAATTGCCTTTGCTGTTAATGTCCATGTTTCACACCCATACGTCAGAATACCAGTGTGTATATTGAAAAGAAAAACTTTACTTTTGTCGACGCTGGAATTCGAACCAACGGATCTGTCATCCCTAGAGTGACTGCTTTACCGATTAAGATACGCCGACGGGG
>JJRW01S0000831.1:120785-131007 GCA_001188405.1 Loxosceles reclusa
TTCTATCTATCCATATCTATCTCTGTATTTATCTATATATTTACCTGTCTACATATATATGTATACACTCAGTGAGCCACTTAATAATGCCAGCTACACCGTACATCTTGGGACCACCGTTTACATTCAAGATCGTTGCAGTGAGACCTTGATAGGTAGATGAAGGGATTTCAGACCAGCTGCGGAAAGTGTCCTGTTCTAGTTCTAGTAAATGGGACGTCGGTAAATCCAATACGTGATTTTACCTGGTCCCAATATCTTCAATCGTGTTGAGATCCGGTGATTGTGGGCCCAAAGAAGTAACGTAACATCATCACCATGTGCTCCTAAAACCATCTGTGGTCAATTCAAACTGGCGACAGGACGCATTGCCCGTCTGGAAGCGTCCATTTACGTTGGGACAAACCATGAGCAAAGCAGAATACGCTTAACCAGTAACAAACTCTATGTATCTCTTAACTGTAAGACGTCACTCTATGCGGATTATGGTACCACAGTAAGGACAGAAAATATCCACCATGGTCACTACCTGCCTCCAAAGTCCTGACTAACCACATAGGGTCTAAGCATTCGTATATATTCGTAGGCGCCCATCTACTCTGTGTAAATGAATATGTGATTTGTCGCACCAGTTTACCCTCAAATAGCGACGTCTTTTCTTGTATGCCCCATGTTTGTGTTTGTTCCCTTGTGAACTTGAAATATTCTTCATCCCTTGTTGCCTGCGGACAAATAAATGCTTTCGAATCCGCCTCTGGCTGTTACACACGATACCGTGGAACTTGGGTCGAATTGTAGGTTCAGAGACCTTCGAACTTGTTTCCTTTGGCAGATCTGCTGTGATTTCACATACTGTCGCTTCTCTGGTTGGTTGCTCACATTTGACTACTATTCTTTCCCCCTTGAGAGTCCAATAACCGGTATCTTTCTTTCAGATTTGTTTGACGTTGTGATTAGTTTTTCTTAGGGAGTCCACTTTCTATAGACAGGTACCACAACCGCTCTTGAGCATTCGACAAACGTAGTAGTTTCGCTGATGCTTCCTTTAGAGTGTGGCGCTCCTACAATGTGCCGTAGTTCAAAGTCCCCATTTCTTCACAAGTGATGTATTCCATTTATCATTCCGCTTACCCATACGTTATACTTTTGTGTACCATTCGCGCTCGTTTGCAGTCAGAGTGTCACGTCATAACTGTTTCATATGGCATTGATTGTTGTTCATAGTAAATTGACCGCTGAGTGTATATCAACCGGAGTGTGCTATGCGCATTGATGTAGAGATGTTATAAGCAGTTTTTAATCCCGCCTCACGAAAAACAACAAAAATATGTAATAAGTGATATTATGACGATTACAATCTGGAAAATGACAAAAATGAAGAACGATAACTCTATAAAATACCAGAACGCCTTCAAACACAAGTTGTACGGAAGGGAAAAATCCTTTAAGAAATGACAAATTTCAAAAGTGGGTCAGAGAAATGAACAACTTGTGAAATATGTCGTATTTGATTCTATTGAAATGGAGAGTGTTTTGGCAGAAACTTTCGTTTAATGTTGAAATATGGAGCTGTTATAGCCATAAATGTCATAAAGGGAGAAGTAGTCTTGAGTAAGTTAAATCAAAGTCATAAGGCACTTTTTCTTCATTGGACATACTCCAAAATTCGAAAGAATTATTTCACATCGAACTGCGGTTCTCTTGGTAATATTTTGCATGTTGGTTTGCCTTTAAATATGTTTTCAGCTATTTCTAGTTTCCATTAGCATTTACGTATAATGTACATATTGGGTATACATCGGATACAAAGGCGTAGCAATTTCCAGAAAGTAATTAAGATTTTGCATGCAATTATCTTTTACGTAACAGCCTTGACCAGTTACATCAAAGTGAAATTATTGCAGTACGCGGAATCACTTAAATATTTTAAATGCTGGTCCCAGAAAATATAAAACATATATACAGGGTAGTCATAAAATAAATCTGCCGATATACGACACTATAACGGCGGCACCGTTCTATGAAATCGAATGACATTCGGGACATAGGCATTTCGAAGTATGCTCTCGTGAATGAGAAGGAAAAATAACGTTATCTGACGATTACAGCCGCAAAGTTAATATTTCAGCAACTTCGAATGGGGGGGCAACCACTTTTGAATATTTCAAACTGATCGCCGCAGGAAATAACAGTGAATGGCGTTCAAACGGTACCTGTACCGCACAAAAGGCCGGAGCAAGACACAGACAAAGAAAATTTTGGAAACAACCAACAATGACAGAGAAGCGGGAGAAAAGCAAAACGTTCCCGCCTTGATAAACGATGACACTTTGCATGCAGGAGTTAGTGGATATCCGTAAATAATGAACCAAGGCATAACGTATCTGTTGATCCTCACTTATAATGGCCTACTTCAAGTGAGATGCAGTTTGCGAATTCCATGTGTACAGCTTGAATTTAAGGTATCCGCAGAGACGGAAACTCATTGGAGTGAAATCGGTAGATTGTGACGACCACGGAAACGGGAGGTGATGGAAGAGAATTCTGACACCAAAAGTTGTGTTATGAAACGTTAGACTGAAAACCCCACCTGTGGCGGAGTGCAATCTTGGATCCACACGACGTCAGATAGAACATTTCGTTGTTGCAATTCGGTACGGACATAATTCGAGAACGATGCTTCATCGCGACTACTCGTTATTGTATAACGTTTGTAATTCTGCGGGAATCACTTCTTCAAAAAGTAAGGGCCAAGGATGAAAGTGCTTGTTATCCTACACCACACAGTAACATTTGCTTCGTATAAAGGCAGTGAGATCACATCATAAGGACTTTAGTCCGCCCAATGGAAACATTCCTTCGAGTGAATGTTACTACGTAGTTAACGAGAAATGTGCCTAATCCGTCCGCAGAATGCGTATAGGGCAGCTGTTATCATGGTGACACCTGATGAGGAATTGATTTGCAAACTCTATCTGTTTATCACCTGCTTGCAACATCTAGACACGCTGGGATCGATACGGAAACACGAGGAGTACAGAGCAAAGAATCCTGAGGACGGTGGCTTCGGCAAATCTAGAATACATGAAACACTTCTAGCAGTTAAAGGACGACGTATACATGTCGCGACATGCCCGTCTGCAACAACTTCGATGGGAACTGATGGTCCTCTAAGTCGAGATCGATTGCATGTGTAGTCGGTTTCTTCACATTTGCGTGTGAAATCCTGTGAATCTTGCACAGAACATGTTCATCTTCTTAGCCGATGGATACCATGCTAAACATACAATGTCTCTGTGACATTTTGCCGATGAAGATAAAATGCCTTACCAGTTCCTCGCGTTATTTCACTCTTACCGGCGTATTGTTCACGTCAACGTTCTAGCACCTGATTAGCGTAACACATTTCCTGCATCGTTAATTTCCAGGGAAGGGTTGTCACATGGCGCTGTGTAGTTGCTGCCTCTGCTGTTCATACCGTCAGCACTGTTCCGTTCCGGAGAGTTATGCAAATGACATGCTTCTTTGTCTTTACTACTTGTTTCCACATTTTCTTTTGACTGTGTCCCGTCGGTGTTTTTTGTGCTACAGTTACCGTTCCAGCGACATTCATTCTTTTTCACTGTGCCACTCACTTTGCATATGCATAAAAGCGACTTTGTTTTACTTTCTTTTGATCATTAAAAATTAAGTACAACGCGCAAGTTTAACTGTAGGTTCATGTGCCTCGCAAGATAAAAATTTTTGAAAAGGACTGCCATAAACCAAAGATTGAACCGCGTTGTTTCCACAAAAACTCGATTATTCGATACACGAAGCGAAAACTTGGCAAAAACGCCAAGCTGATGCATCGGTTCGCATTACGGCAAGTGTTTCACTGTGCATCTCTAGATTCCGTGTGGAATAAGTCGTGCAAGACCTGCGAGATTGCGCTGTGGGTCTGAGTTGTTGAAGGGCAGGTGAAAGGTATTCGCGAGGGACTATTGGAACTAGGAACATGCAGTGTTGTAAATCCCGAGATATATACCAGGTAAGAAAGATTTTCTTGAAAAATAGGTGTGCAGTGGGCGGAAACACCACAAAGCACAAAGGTGCTACGAAAGTGGTGTTCAACATTTAAGAGGATGTCATCCATTCTGCTCGTCCTTTACGAAATTCATAGCGGAATTTAAAAGAACCGGCAGTATCACGGATGGCCTGGAATGCGTGACAACGGGGGGGGGGGGGGGGGACAATAGAGCGAACTGTGGAAAACATCAAATCAACACGGGAAATAATGCACCATGATGCCGGTACGTCAACTCAAAAATTTGCCTCAATAATATTATGGCCAGGCACGTAGCCAAAGGGGGCTTAAGGAGCTGAATCCCCGTCCAAAATCGGGAGAAATAAAAAGTTACAAACACCTCGTTCTTCTGTGAATACTGAGATTGGTAAAGGAGATATATTTACGAACTCGTACTACATTGCTTTTTTACCAACACGTTTCCTGTTGTACCAGGAAAAAGTATGTTTATGATTTAGTGCCTTCTACCAAAGAATGTAGTGTTTTAGATTTTTCCATGGGTGAGATCGCTGGGTGAAAGTTACTACAATGCTATCAATTTCTTCTTCCAATAATATACAGGTACGTTTTATTCTTCTAATGGAAAGAAAGATTTCAGTTTTTAGGAAATTCAAATTTGATAAATTTGGGGAAAGTGTTTCAAAAGAGTTTGCAGTTCCTTTGGCTGGTCTCAATGCGAATGAGAAATGACATGAATTTATTTTGAAGTTTAAAAAACGTACTTCTAGTTTCGTTCCTTTCAAAGAACAATCAATCCTTCGCAAAATTAGTCCTCCGTGGTTTAATGAGAAGTTGAAGCGTCTATTCTACAATAAGCAAAATGCTTCTAAGGCCTTCAAAATTTCTGTTAATCTGTAGGACAGGGATTATTACAATCGGACTAGAAGGACGTTTAAATATAAAGTACGAAATGCAAAAACCAATGCGCGTCGAGTAGCACTACCTCGTCGTGAGGCGAGCGTCTCGACACACACCTCACGTCGACGCACACCTCACGACGTGATCGGACATCGGTCGGAAGAGGGCAGACGTATGTTCTGTTGATACTGGTTAGTTAGTGTACTTATTGATTGTGCAAATATAAACGTGGTTTATTCTTTGTGAAAGCTGGAGCTATTCGTACTCGCTTCTGTCATGACTACGTACTCTTAATTCACACCATGCAAAGAAATCATGTTGTTGCTTTATATGAAAAAGTGTTTCTACCCATTATATTGCGCATGAATTGTCATCCTGTCGGTTGATTATTAAATTACAAAGCCAAATAACAACTTCGGTATCACTATATAACAAGGAAGGAACCAAGAGAAAAAGATTATCTACGCCAAAACAGGGTCTTGTGTTGAAGCGTTTGTGCCTTAAAACAGTCAAATGGCTTCGTTGAGTTGAAAGGAGAATTTGAGAAAGAACCAAAGAGTGGTGGGTACTGAGGTAACAGTAAGGAGATGAGTATTGGGAATAGGTCTTGTAGCCTGTTCCCTAGAAAAGAAGCTTCTCCTGACAAGTAAAATGCAAAACGTCCGTTAAACTGTTGTAGAGAACACGGAAAGTCTGTTACTTTTCCAACTAAAAAAATTCATTGTACATGACAATAACAGGAAAGAGACATCGGTGATAATGATCGGAGTACCATCCTAATTGTGTGATATCTACCTCATGTTAAATTTCCTGCTAGTCAAATTGTATGGTCATGTATATTGCATTGCTACAATGTGTGCAATGAATCTTAATCGCCGAAAGTCATATAAATATTCTGAAAGTCAAAATATTTGCAACCTTGTAATGAATAACAATTCCTTCCCCTTATTAACATAGATTCTAACCAGCGAGCGCGCAGCGAAGCCCATTAACATTTGACTCGCAGCCCACTAAATAGAAAAAAACAGATAAGAGAACAAAAACGTCATGAATGATGTAGAAGAAAGTATCAGTTAAATACGAACGATTCTCCTCAGCGAGAGACGGGATTTTACGCTTGATGTGCGAGACGCCCTAGGCCTATATTAGCAGTTTCCGCACTTGCTAAGCGGAGTCAGGTATTTCTAAGAGGCAAAGCTATTGTTTCGCTCTGACCCTAATTTCTTGTTGGCTTCATAACAGGAAGCAACAAAATAACTTTAAAGTAAAAATTCTCCGATTCAAATGTACATAAAATTAAAATAGAAGTCAACTTTGTATAGAAGCCAATGTATACGACTGGTCTGCCGAGAGTGGATCAGATTAATTTTACAGAGAAGTAAAGTTGATATTTAAGCCACTTTAAGCCCCATTTTGATATTAAGATTTTGCAAAGAAACTTAAAAGTTTCAAATCAGAATTGCATCTCAAGTAAATTTTGAATAAGTACTTACAGTACTGTAGAGTTTGAATACTGTGTGAATTTAAATAAGTACTTACAGTACTTTATATTGATTATTGAGCATTCAGCACAAATTTGTACTACTTCATTTATTGATCGAATATTTTCAGTATTTTGATTTTGCTTACATATTTTGAGTTAAAGTGCGAGTTAGCACTGATGTTTATTTAAAACTGTATCGCTCGTCTGCCTTAATAAATACGTTAGTTTGACTTTTAATTTGGTTTTTCTAATTTCACCTAGCTAGTTGCTAAAAAAAAACTTTAGTTCATTAAGGTGTTTATTTTGGAATTGAATCTTGTGTTGGGTTTAAACCTCCTTGCTACTTTTGGACTTGGAAGTTTTTGAATTTACTGTTAAGAATGTCTGCCAAGTGCTCAATGAAGACGAAATACATTCCAGCAGCAAATGCGTTATTTACTGACACCGAAGGTGTTCAGACTTCTTCACCTTTCAATATGATACCCTGGTCTTATACTCCAAACGCAGACTTAGCCGGAAAGTTTAACGAGGATGTTATAACCTTCAAATTCCACTTCGACCTAGCTACAAAGTGCCTCTTTCAGGATGGCTACTCTCCCCCACCACAATGCCACAGAACTAAAAAGGTAGGTGCCCAGATTTATAGTTCCAATAATTGCATTTTTACTTCTTGGAAGCACAGGTGTGATGATTTAGTATGTCTACAGGTCAGAAAATGGTTAGCTGAATGGTCCGTTGCAACTCTGATGTGTCGGAGAAACAGTCCCAATCAAAATCCGTTTGACAACTGGCAGTATGTAGCGTCTGTTTTATGTAAAATGAAACATAAACACTTCGTACACTTAAGAATGCCATAGTTCGTGTGTGACACCATGAAAAAGGTGTTATGTATGTCCATGAATTGATCGTGTACACGTCCCGTTGTTGTGCTGCCGTTGTACGGGTCAAATATGAGTTAACTAAATATTAGCTTTATGTGGTAACAATTTGTTATTATTATTTATTTTACACTAGGATTTACATATGATATTGTAAATCGAAAAAAATATTTGGCTTATGCTAGAATGATTTGCTATCCTTTTGCGAAATACAGTTAAACACGGTTACATGACAGCGTTATTGCACAAGTAAATGCATATTCAACACACTGTAAAGAAGAACTGTCGACGCCGGGGCTCCAAGGATATGTCATGTCTAAAGCTCCAGAATGACAGCTTTACCGGTTGAGCTACGTAGACGCTTGTCAGTGGTGGCTTATTTCGAACTCATTTGTGGGTGGGCATTGCAGCCTACATCACTTGAAAGAGAGGTCAGGGTAACGACTTGAACTCGAGTGGTGGATCTAAAGTTTGGGTACTTGGCTACTAGTGTGAGTCCCTGTTCTGGTGGCATTCATAAAAACACTGTCGACGCCGGGATTGGAACCAACGGATTTGTCATCTCCAGAGCTCCATAATGACCGCTTTTACCAGTTATGCTACGCCGACGCTTGCCGGTGGTAGCTTATTTCGAACTCATTTGCAAGCAGGCATTACAATATGTTGACTATGGTTTCTATGGATTATCTAGGATCCACCTTTTTCACAAATATGACAGTAAAAGCATATTCAACACATGTTGACCATGGTTTCGGGGGATCCTAGGTAATCCACCTAAGCCATGGTCAACATGTGTTGAACCCTTGAACAAAAGATGCAAGTAGATGTTATCTACTGCATGTTTTGTGCTATTTGCATGCAGACTTCACCAAGGCATTTGATCGTTTACACCATGAATGTCTCCTACAAAAGTCGCATTTCCTACACTTGTGTGATGATTTGGTTGCCTGGTTTACGTCGTATCTTCGGAGCAGATCTCAGACGGTTTATTTCAGGAATAGAGTCTTGCTTCCGTACATCAGCACTTCTGGAGTACCCCAGGGCTCCAAATTGGGTCTTCTTCATTTTCTTCTGTTTATAAACGAACTCACGTCGCTCTCCCATGGTTCAACTGCTTAACTGTATGCAGATGCTATGAAACTCTTCAGATGCATAACATTACCAGAAGATGCCTCAGGACTACAGGTAGACCTCGATTTGCTTCATGTATGGTGTAACAACAACCACCTTCCCCATTAACATTGCGATATGAAATGTAATTTCTTTCTGCAGGAAAATTTCACCCTTAGCGACTAGTTACTTGATCTTCGGAAAAATTCTTAGCAGAGGGTCACTGTAATCCGTACTTTCGGTATAGTAGTATTCGTCACGCGACTTTTGTTTAATAACCATATTAATCACATCACAACTTGTGCATACCGATCGCTTATTCATTATACGAAATAGATTCTTCCTGAAGAAGACTTCAGGAACTCGAAATACGGATCTATGGTATGGTATGGTATCCCCTCTTCGCGAAATATGATAGCGTTATTGATAAAGTTCAGAGCAGATTCTTCAGATACTTATTTTTCAGACACTCAGGTCTGTATATATACGATATAAGTGCCTCAGATCTTCGAGCATCCTTCTTCCTCCCGTCACTCGAAAGCCGGCGTGTTATTCATTATTTGATGTATATATATACAAATTTTTGCACAGCCTCCTTGATATTTCCAGCTTTCATGAACATATCTTCATGAACAATCGCATAGTGAATTCGAGGAAGCATCGACTTTTTGCACTCCCGCGGAATCAAAGGAATGCCATCGGTTGCACTACGACATATCAATTTTGTAAATATTTTAATGAACTGGCGATTTTTTTTTCTCCCGATATTTTCTTCTTATCTCTTGGGGCATATCAAAGTGAATGCTTAAATTGAATTCTGAATAGTTAGTAACTATGCATTTCTTTTATATACTCATCTTTATAACTGGATCATCATCTGATGAGGTGATGTAAATAAATAAATAAATATGCATTTCTTCCCTTGAGCAATAATGTTGTCTTGCAACTGTGTTTAACTGTATTTTGCTTATGAACTCATTTATCTACGCATTCGCATTAAGTTGAGAGAAACTGTCATATATTCACTTCTATTCACTCAGCTCTGGTGTTTTATTTGCATTTAGAATCAAAGATGTTCTTCTACACTTTACTTATGATAGTGCTAATATACATGACAAGGATCGATGAAAACTTGTCAGAACTGGAATTTCAAGAAGTGATGCGTTTTCATGGAACAGCAATGTATATAAGAAAATTCAGCAACATTTGCGATAGTATATTTTGGGAAACAATTATTTAAATGACGGTCTCAAGGCATTGATTCAATAGTTTACTTCGATGTTGTGGGGAACTTCTGTGTCGATAGTATCAAGATTCCAGACATTGCGGATAATGTAATTACTAAGTCTAATGAAACATATGCAATCGAAGTTCATAAGGAGTGTTCTAAATAAGGACTAAGCTTAAATAATGTTTGGCAGTAACGTATAGATTATGAACGAGTTTTTGGATAGTTTTAATCAACGCCGAAGGAAAAGTATTTACTATAGTGGAGAATGCTCGCATTAGCACAGACGTCTAATACGAGCATTCTCCATGCGACTTATTCAAGGATGTTTATTTAATCTTTAGTTAAAGCAAACTTTGTTAGAGACACAAAAAAAGTGTGCATCGCGTTGATAAATGTTCTACTTGTAATAAGGGAACCGCGAGGCAAAAATTATTTTACTCTAAGAAAGGAAATAGAATTCTACAATTGTGCATTCCGAACACTGATTCACGAAACCGTACTATTTATTTACTGAGGAAGGGAGCACAATTCAAATATACATTAAAGTTTTAGTAAAATACCTTTTGAAATTTTAATTAAAGGAAAGGCGATGAGAA
>JJRW01S0000833.1:93226-104013 GCA_001188405.1 Loxosceles reclusa
ATCTAACCATTAACAACATGCTAACTATATTTTCTTTCAAAACTAAGTAAATGAGATGAACGTCACAGGGTCACACACGCTCTTGTCTATAAACAATCCCCACCACCACCTTCGCCATGGAGATGAGTACGGTTGTCTAGTAGCAGCGCAGGAACAAGTGGAGATTGCTTCCTATCAAGAGTTTGTGAACTTACATCATGTTCCTTGGGCATAGGTGGTGTTAGTCACTAGTCCAGTTCAACCATTACTTTCATCCCTCGCTGGGTAGCATGCGATTTAGGTCTGAGGTAGCTGAAAGACTATTCTTATCATAGCGTGAATCGTAGTGGACCAGAATTGTACGCGTTGTGTGCTATTGGTGTTTGTTTGAAATACTTTTGACAATACTATATGAAAGAGAAGCAATAGCTGAACTGGAAACGTATTGATACTCGGAAGACAAAAGTTCTTATCTATGCTTGCAAACAAAAGCTCCTTACAGTTTTGTTGAAAACGAAGACACAAAAGAGCAAAGGCATGAAGGCATCTAAATCTGTTGGTTGCGCCTTTCTCCTGCTGTTACTGAGCCGTTTGTACGATTGATATAAAAGTCGAGTCTTGCGATAATAAGCATTCTTTGTAGTATTGTTAAAAGAAGGATTTTCAGTCTTGTTTTTATTAAGAAAAACACGTCCATTATTTTTTCTCACGAAACAATATTGCAATGAAGAGGGCGTTCAAGACAAGCGTTTGGGAAAGCAGAAAACGAAAGAATAAATTAGAGAAAGAAGTTAGAAAAAAAAACACAGCAAAATAAACAGTTTTTTTTTTAATAAACAGTTAACGATATAACTATAGGAAGTGAAAAAGAGCAACAACTTTCACAAGGAGATGAGAACGAAGTCGAAAATCCTAAAAACCTGCGAGTGATAGTTATGGAACCTAACTTTGCAAGCTATTCCGTCGCCGTCAGAGGAGTCGGAAAGTTTGTAAAATTGCACAATTCAGGATCCGCCAATAACGTAACATGATTATAATTGGTCAAAGAAACAGATTTGGTTTCTGCAAATAATATGGAATATCTGTTGAATCAACTCTAGATATAGTAGATGTGGACAAACTTACATTTATTCTTCTGTTTCTGAATGAAGAGTGTGTACTAGTAGAATGCTTTTATTGTTTCCTTCCAAATTTCGTCATGGCGCACAAACCCTACAAGAAGGAATTTTGAACACATTAAAATAACGTAGCCTAGACATGCAGAATTGCCGTAGTCAGGCATATGATAACGCAGCAAATATGTTAAGTGTGTGCTCACGATTGCAAGCAAAATTAACTGAGGTAAACATATTTGAGATATGTACGTTCCATATGCAGCTCATTTTCTGAACGTAGTCACGGAGTGTGCTACGGAAATCTGCGTTGAAGCAATATCCTATTTTGATCTTTTGTAAGAAATTTGCAAGTTCTTCAACAAAACGTTAGTCGGTGCTGGTATCCCATCTTAAAGATGGTTAAACCAACAGTTAAAAGTTTACCCAAGTCACGGTGGTCAGCCAGACATTGCATAAGCCAAGCTTCTTTATATGGATCGACAGGAATACTTTCTGCATTAAATACGTTAGTAGCTGACAAATATGAGAAAACTGCCACACGAACAGGAGCAGGAAACCTTGTTGAGAGACTAAAACGTCAGGAGACAGCTCTGACAGTGGAAGCTTGGGGGCAGTACTAAATCAGTTCAACGCAGTAAGCGTTCAACTACAGAATGCAGAAACTGATCTGGAAAAAAAAAATTTGCAGCTCTAAATTTTTCTTCTGGAGTCATCTAGAGACAGTAAGAGAAAAGTTTGACCAATACAAAGAACTCACAATGTCGGGATGCTGAATGACCGTGTATGAGTATGATAAAAGAAGGCAGCGCAAACATTACAGAACATACGATAACAACTTAGAAACGGAAGAAAATGAAAAACCAGACAGGAAAGACTATAAAAACGTAAAAGATAACTTCAAAAATAATACCTTTAATGTCGTGATTGATTCCCTTTATGCCGAAGTGAAACGGACGGGGAGGTGTACTAATACCTGTTTGAGGGATTCAATTTCCTCGAAAATCCGCCCACTTTAGCAGGTAAAGACGTTTCTGTTGGTGCTTTAAATCTAGTGAAGACTTAACCAAAATAACTTAGAAGAGTCTCCTGTCGGCGAATCTCTTCATTTGCAAGGGTACCTTAAACAATTTATATAGTTATGTCGCTGATGTAAAGAAGTACTGTTGTCGCTTATTTGAAAACCATTGCGTGAAAAAGGATTAACAAACATCTACCCAAACATTGCTATTGTTCTTGACAATTTTCTTTTGTCACCAACAAAAAATTGTTGCAGAGGAAGATGATTTTATGCACAGAAGAGAGGCAACAACTGCTTGAAATCAGCGATGTGTCAAGAATGGCTGACTTCGCTCAAATTATTGAACATAATAATGATATATGTTAATGAACGAAGATTAGAATGTCATTAATAATTTATTTGCTGACGAGAAAACGATTATAACTTGCTAGATGAAATTGGCAACATGGAACTTGCGTTTATTTATCCGTATGTTAAAATAGTATAAAAAATAGTGAGAAACTTATACTGATATTTTCTAACATGAATGTGTAATTTTTCTTATTAAAATGAGCAATGTACTGAATATTTTTTCTTCAAACCTTGTTAAGTAGGTTAGCCATCACTTACTTTTATACAATCGCCTGCTATAGGAACATAGAGCTATTAAAATATTGAATGTAAAGTTTGTTGTTGTTGCTGTTGACGAACTCTTTGGAAACGTTCGTCAGAATTAGTGACTTGGCATTTATTGAATCTATGATTAGAATTCTCTGAAAAAAGCTAGAGGCCATTTAAAAAAAATCTGTAAACAGTGTTTCTTGATGTAAATGGAGAACGTCTCATCATGAGATAGGCTTTTGGAGAAAGAAAAAATATACACGAATAAGTGTACTTAGTATGCTTAATGATATGCTAGGAAAAACTTTGTACTGGGTATCAGTTGCTTGAACGTTAAACACAGTGAGCGTATGTGAAATTTTCTGTATGTCTGCCTGCCTGTGTCATAAGGTATTAATTCTTCAAAGAAAAACAACATTAAAATTAGTACATGAAAATGTAAAAGATTGACTATTACACCGATTTGATAATTAACATACAGGTCGATCCGGAGAATGATTAACAATTTGGTGATGCATAAATAACATGTATTACGTGTAATGTTGAAGTAAGTTTTATTTATTCTGCTAATTGCATTTGTTCAGAAGAGTGAATTGAAGGAGGAACATACCGAAGCAGAACTGTTACAACAAGCACAATCGACAAAATACGTAAACACACCATAGATCTATCATCTTAATAAAATTAAATTTAAGTTCGAGCAGTTTGCAGCTTCTACAAAGTGTTTTAATCATTGACTGTTCTCGGAAAGAAACTGTACTTAAGTGTGTCTGTTTATGCAAAGATAAGAGTTACTTCTCAGTGACGATCAATTCTCAGGGATTTATATTGGAAAGAACACATAAGGAGGGAAACATCGATAAGAAACAAACCATTTAACAATTAGCAAAATAATTTGAGTCTCAGAACCTTTCTTGTCTCATTCAGCGGTTTTAAATTACATTCCTTTTTGATCTCTGTGACGGAGGAACAGGAGCAAGATTTACTGGAGGCGAACGGTGCAACTCTGTTCAAAAACGACTTGGGTATTCGCATGAGGATCTGAAACTTCACAGACTATTCTGAAACTGGGCGTATATACAGCTCATACGACAGCAAACAGATACTATGCTGCAGAATTTTAGGGTTCTATACGGAGAAAATGCAGTTTTTATTCGACTTGCCCTAGACATATATCACGTGTTCATTCGATTAAAAATCACTCATGATCATTAAGCCTCCATATTTGAATGTCTCCACGTAATCTTAGTGGAACGTTACTTATAGTGCTATTATATGTATACTGTTTGGGTTTATTGATCATCGTCATTGCTACTGTTTTCGTTATATTAAGTGGCAAGATCCAATCGTGACAACAATTTGAAATCCGCAGCAAATTTTGTTGAAGAGTCATCTGATCTCACTCAGAAGAGATGTTGCTGTACATAGCACAAGCGTCCGCAAAAAGACGAAGTAGAACAATTACATTAGTAGGAATGTGTCTTTTATGGAAATAAGAAATAACATTGGCCCGAGAACGGAATCTTGAGGAACTTCAGAGAATGCGTCACTAAATCAGACAAATAATGCTTTATGTCTGTATGCACGTATACCGAGATGTGCTGTATAATTTTATACTTGTGAACTCCATCTGTTTGCTTTTTTGTGTCCATGTGTGCAAATGCGGAAGACCCACAATTTTAGAATGATTTAATAATTAGCACACGTCATTTGGGAAGAAAGTGTAAAAGATTGGTGATGGGAAAAAAACAAGAACATAGATATCGTGTGTAAAGTTGAAGTATGGAATTAAGACAAATAATTATTTATGTTTGTTCACATTATACGGAAACGTAACCCATAATATGTAAGTTAATCTCCCTCTTGTTGGATGATCTCAGTAAAAATAATGTATCAGAAATAAGACATGAATCGAAGACAAGTGAACATTGCACCACCTTGTGATAGTCATAGAAGAGCTAGTGCTCTGTGTCTTGATGATTTTAAAATGATCATAGAGGAATTGATCAAAAGTCACGTAAGCTGTAATTTTTTTCTACGTTACAAATATTAACATGATTTGAGAATGAAACATATGGATATACCCATAGACATATTCAGTGCTTCTGGTATTTTTTAGTAAAAAGCATTTCTTTAAGGAATTGTTAATAACGTATTGCTTGATAATCAAGTGTGAATGAAACATTTTGGTGCTTCAAACTTTCTCTGTGGGCATCTGAAAATTGAATGATAGATTAATATAGTTTTGTTTTCGTATGCATCTCGTTAAGTGAAACTTTCTCTTCAAGTGAAAAACATAATAAAGGTAGAGTAAGATGTTTTGCAGCGATTTCTAGAGTTTTGCGACATAGGAAAATAAGCACCAGAGGGCAGTACAATATAGAAAAATAAACACCAGAGGGCAGCGCAATATAGAAAATAAACACTTGGGATTGAAAAGATGAATTTCGAAGATAATAGCGTCGAGCAAACCCGTTGTCTACCCGGAAATGAAAACGGAGTCATGGATACGGAGTATACATAGATATGGGTCAAAGTCAACAGGAGAAAACGTGTTCCTGATTCATTTATAAACGCGTAAGTCACCAATAAAAATACCACGTGGTCATGATTCCAACAAAGCACCACTTGGACATGATGAGCGAAGGAGGCAGAGACAAAGGGATGGCTCACAAAGAGAAAGTTTCGGAGTGCGGGGTCCAGATCCTCGCTTCTACTACTGACGAACTTCAGTACGTACAGAAATCACAAATAACATTGATTTTTTTTTGCTGATCAATATCTTTATACAATTTGCTTTTATTTAATTTGTCTTTATTCTGCCCTTATCCCAGGGAAACCACTTTACAGCAATACAGAAACTGTAGATTCGAACATGCCTTTCAACAGTTTACGTATGATAATAGTGTAAAATACATGGTGTTAAAAGGTTAATTTCAAAGCTGTGCAGACTATAACAACTACCTATGGACACATAAAGCATCGAAAGGAAAAATGTAAAAAAAGTTTGCTCTTGTGACCTGACTCGTCCATGGTCGAATCTTCCAATCCAGATTAGAAATGTAATTCATGTATTTCACAATTTACCAAAAAAGTGCTTTCGGAAAACAGTTTCTTAGAGCAAGAGTTGTCCGTTGGTGTTATAACTAATGTGACTAAAATCAATGCATCCGAAGGGAAGCATAGGGGTAATAGCAAAATACATAATATGCCAACGAAGGTTATTTCCCAATTTCGACAAATGCATGAACCACTTGGAAAAATGAGACAGATATTCACATCTTCAACTTCATTGTAAGCGTGCTTTGCAAACAAGGTTCTTAAGAATTCGTGAAGATCTATCACAATACATCTAATCATATTGGCATGGTTACATCTATTTGTCATGCAGGCCACTCTGGATTCTCTAGCAGCAATCGTATGCGAGGCTATTTAGCAGATGGATGATGTATTACGGCACGTGACACATACGCCATCTGGTGGCGGATGATAAACTGCATATAACGATACAAGATAGGGCGCGGCTGCAATTTCGCAAGGGGATTTATGAGTACATATTAGTCGTCATTTGACATTCAGATATAGTCATTTATCTGTATACTCTTCTTGTGAGACGCATCAAGGGCGTTACAATAATCACCTCAAGACAGTCATTGCCATAATATATAACATTTAGTAAATATATGTATAGTTAAATAATTCGCAATTCTGATCATTCTGATCATCAATATATGTATAGTTTTGGAAGTAAAACTATTTAACTTAGGATGATTGTTCTTGCTTAAATAGTTTAGTACTTATAGTATTGTGGTGTCAATCCTCTGTTCGAAAGCGTACAAAACAACAATTCAAGCTTAAAACAATTCCACAGGCCTACCAATACGTTTTTCTGGGTTCGTTGCGCAATATTTGAAATTTATTTTTGTTATGAAGCCATGTACGCAATAATTTCCACCGTAAAAGTCGTCATTAAAATGAAGTTCGAATAGCTGGAAAGTCTTCAGATGATCCTAGGATGTCCATATGAAATCCGAACGTAATGATGATATATGTAGAACGAAAGGTTACCTGCACACACAAAAATTAGATGCCCTTAAGATATCCCATGCACACCTATCTATGCAGGATGTGTTTCTCTCTGATATCTACAAAATCATTCCACAAATGTGATCTATCCACGAAATATTTTCGAGAAGCAAAATTTATTCAGGGGTTTTACGAGTGTATAACTTATAAATCAAAATTCATGAAATATAACTGTAATGCTTATATATTATTTATTTTATTATTTTTAAAATATGTTGTGGTGATAGTTATCATAAAAAATGATCAAGATCACATACTCATAATGAAACTGCAAATCAATCAGCATTATTTTCATTTTATACGTTTATAATAGAAGGCTCCGAAATATCAAAGGACTGAAGGTGCGTCAAAAACGCTGTTGAATTCACTTCTCTCTCTCTTTCCTTGTCCCATAGAAAACACTTCTAGATTTTAACTAGATTTCTTCTATATTGTCCCTTTTAATGGAAATATATCTTTCATTAGGGGAAAAAAGGAATTTACATATTCAACATATATACTTTGTACTGATCCCGTTCCGCATTTATGTATTTCGGGGGAAAATAATAATCAGTTTTACATGTAATAATCCCTCTCAGCAAGAACACTAAGTATCTCGCGCCTGCCAGCATGAATAACAGTGATAACTAGAATGTTTACATATTATGTTTTATGGACACTTTAATTTTTTTTTCACTAACGCAGAAATGAACCAGAAAAAAAAAGAAAAGAAAAAAAACCAACTAGAAAAGCAGAGAAAAAAGCTGGACTAAACCTAAAGGAAAAAATGAAAAAGCATATTTGTGTGTAACGTTAAAACCCAGGAGGAACAAATGTTTTAACAATAGTAAAAAGAAGTAAGTACGGAGAGTTTAACAGTCGTGGCGTGATTACATGTATATAATGATTGGGGAGAAACCCGGGGGAAACCCAAGTGAGTAAACACTGGGAATTTCCTCTGGGGAAACCCATAGAGGATATTAGTTGTTGACCTTGTGAGCTCGAATGAGGTGACGGTACGAGCTAGAGCGTCGATTGGATCTGCTCACTGCTTTTCCTTTCTCTTTTTAAGATTTCTACAATTCGAAAAATAATCGTCTGCTTCTGTTAGAGATGTTTTTCTGAATGATTTCGTAGAATTCAAAATCCGTTTTGTCCTGTGCAGTCAGTGCATGTTCTGCGAGTTGGGACTTCAAGTCTTTTCGTTGCATAGAACGAAGGTGTTCTTTAAGACGTACCGAGACCGATCTTCTTGTCTCTCCAATGTACACCTCATCGGCATCTTTACAAGGAATACCGTTGACGTCTTCCGACGATTCACCAGGAGGAACCGGCTCTTTCATGTGCATCACCACGTCGCAAAGCGTGAAGCATAGTTTGTGAAAGGTCTTAATGCCGACTCGCAGAGGTATTTACAATATTGTCTCCAAAACGCGCTCAACATATTGTAGGACGACTTCACCTTCATCTCCACCACCCAACAAATGTTAAAAGGGACGAGTGGTAGAAAAATAACCGTTTCAGTTGTGACGTACAGCAACTTTTCATCAACTGCTCTGCTTTCTGCAAGTCTCTCTGCTTTAATGGAGGAGGTGTCTCCTTGTAGACGATAAAACGACAGTAGGAAGTTATGTTCAAAATATGTTTCATTGATGATGGTCTTTTGTTTTTCTTTCTCATGTCTGTCTTCTATAAGTCAGTGATGCTTCTATTTACTTACATTGGCAAATTTGGATGAAAGCATTTTGAATTCAGTATAAGATTTTTGGGTTTGAGCAGTAGCACGCGCCATAAACACACGCTAGTTTCAGCATTTAAAGCTTAGAACCATGAATACAGAACGAATACATCCACTTATTGAGTAATCTCTGACCAAGGTTTCGTTGAGACCTTGGTCAGAGATTATTCAATGACCAAGGTACTGTAACCAACTACTATAACCACTTTGAGACCAAACTACTGTAACGACGCTAACTCGTTCCCTTCCCTTTAACACATTAACAATGCCCGAGTCAAAAGTCCAACATGCCATACGCCTCTGATAAAAAAAATACATAAACGAACCAGATGAAGCCACCTCTAGAGTTGACGTGTCACAGTTGAGATAAAAGAAACGCCTCGCAAAAGATATCTCTCTCCTTACGAGACACGCGTGTGAAACATTGTGAAAGACGTTTAGGTCATATTATACAAGTGAAAATAAGAACTAAACATTTAGTGCCATTTAAAATGTCAATTTAAGACGAAAGTTGAAAAAGGTTTTACGTGATTTAAAAAATTCCACTAGTAAAAGATTCTAAGTCAAAACTTAAGGAATTTCTGCGATTCAGATAAGCAAAAATTATTTATTAAGCCAATTAAGGCCCATAAATTGAAAAAGAGTAAAATTAAAAAGTTTCTACTGAAACTTAAAGTTAAACTTTACAGATTAAAAAAAGTCTTCAGTATTAAAGCACTGAAAGTGGTTAAAATTGTGTTACAAATCTCACGTTCTATTGAAGTTGCATTTTTATTTATGTGCCAGTGAGCACTTGGAAACGAATAGAGTTTCGTTATATATATATATCTGCGCTCCCTTGTAAAACCAAATAAGCGTGTTGTTAAAATTTTACTTTTGTTTCCTTCATTAGCTAGTTGCTATAATTAAGTTTTAATTAAGTTGGAGATTTATTACTTTGTTATTGCAATTGTTGTTTTTTGGAGTTGAATGAAGTACTACAAATCACATGTTCAAAACGCTCATGCAGGGTTAAGTGTCTGAAACAATTAGATGGTTTATTACCTGGCACCGCTGGTGCTCAGAACTTTAATTTTGATGCTAGGTCTGCTAATACCCACGCTCAGTTTGGCGGTGTTGTTCAGTAAAGCCTTGCACTACTACACTTTATGACATCTGCACTACATCTACCAGTGTTAGATTGATGTCATCGGCAAAATTGGTAAACCGGTTCCGGCAATTTAATGTTGGTTTTAACGTTGGATCGCTGTCGAGTGTTATTTCCACCTTCGCACTCGAGCCTATTCGTGTCACATAGGTAGCTGCGTTTATTTTGAATCTCTCAGAAATTCAGAATTTCAGTTCATTGAACTTCATATCTCAGTCTGAGTTCACCCGCTTGAAGCTCAACTCTGTGTCCATTTTTACCTTCGAAGAGGATGACTCTTGATTGGTAACCGTTAAAGCATCTAGCGTACAGTTCTGACATAGCTCCTTCAGAGTGTCGTTTGTTCCGATCGGTACAACATGCTTTTTCTTCAGTACGCTGACGGAGATTTGACAACCTGCAAAACTGTGTTGATGACGCACGACGAATCGTTCTTCACCGGTGAAATCCGTCAGCTGACCGACCGTTAGACAAAGGCGATGGGTAAATGACGGCGTATTATTCATCAGCTGATGGACCGTTAGGCAAAGGTAGTGGATAAATGAAGGCGCCTTATTCGTCAGCTGACCGACCGTAAGGCAAAGGCGATGGATAATGGCGGTGCATTATCCGTCAGCTGACCGACTGATAGGCAAAGGTGACCGATTATGACGGCGCATATTTTTCTGGTTAAAGTACTGTTGTGTTGTCTCAAATACATATTTTGTTATCTTCAAAACGCTTTAAATCATATGTATCCACTTTATCATTTGATAATTTTCCGTAACACATCTTTTCACATTTTGCAAACCAGTGTCGAAAATGACACGAGCTCATGATATAAACCACTTCATATGAAAGTTATATGTTAAACAATCCTCCTAATAATATGGACTTTCTGGATGACTACTTGATGACGTAGAAAAACGTTTTTTTTTGCGGCAATATTCACTGTATGAAGACCACACTGGATGATCAATATGCATTGCAATTCTACATTTCGTTCTACTTATCCAAGAAGACATTGTAGAACCGGGCTTTGCCGGACTAGCTAAGTTCGCATGAGACTCAGATTTGTTCAGGGCCGTAGCCCGACCTACAATGTGTTCCTCTAAGAAACTTTTTCCAATACTGATTCTGTGCATT
>JJRW01S0000835.1:31462-41573 GCA_001188405.1 Loxosceles reclusa
CAATACAGATTTTATGATTAATCTACGGGCGGTGGTGGATGGTGGTAGTAAACGGTGTACGTTTTAAAGAATGGGCTATTTCAAAGGGAGATGGGACAATTTTGGTGGGGATATTACTGTGAGATGGAAGTCGCCAATATAGCGCGTAGCCAGATACGATTGATGTCAAATTATGAGGAATAACAAGACATAAGACTCATGTAATATCCGTATACAGCAGATGATTAGAAGTGTGAGAATTAAAGATTTAAGTTGAACGAATGGTAAAATTCAAAAGGAGTAAGGAATTAAAAAAAAAACGTTATAAGTCCCATCAGATGGAGATTATACAGGAACTAAGAGACAGACAGAGACCTTTGTAATCCAAGTATTATCTTTTTTTTTTTTTTTTAAATTTCAGTTCCTGTCGTATAATTAGTCTGGAGGCTTATGAATGTTCGGGGATAGATGAGGGTATGTTTTAAAGAGATGCCTGAAATTACAGTGTTATAGAAAGCTACGCGCGCGTGCATGGGGAACGCTGTAAGAGTTTCCCATCGTTTTCTACATAGACGATCTAAAAAAGAATAGTGTGGGTGTGTGAAGTGGACTGTGGGTGGCATTCTTTTATGCGCTCAGATGCTGTTCACGAGTACCAAATTGTGGTATGGTTTATAGAAGTGATACGTAATTCTGCTCTACTGTGAAGTATGTTGTTTTGAGGAAAGGAATTATGTGTGTTCAGAAAGAATCAAAGTGTAAGAACAAATATTCAGTAGGTAGTAAAATAGGTATTATGTGACCCATACGTTCTCTATTAGCTCGAGAAAAATTGTTCATTAATAAGCGTTTCTAATTACATCTTTTTTGCAGAAACCAATGATAACCAAGAAGGCCCAGGAGGCAGTATACAGTTGCTGCGTTTTGGGCCGTATGTTTTGGTTGCTGTTTTTTCGTTGCTGATCGGTTGTTCCTGTATGATTCGTTCTTGTTTTCTTTTTCTCAAAACGGAATAATTTCTATTTTAAACAAAGCACTACATTTTTAATTACATGAGAGGGACATGTGATATACAGCAAGTGTTGGTGTTTCTGGAGCTCCCACAGTGCAGCCAAGTTCATCGCGTCTTGCAATCTAATAGATCAATCATAAAGTATGGAGTTCCCTTTATTGTTTGACTAAGGTGGTGAGCTAGAAATCTTGCAATGCACAGCGTAATTGTATTGCATTCTATGGTACCCATATACATGGACTTGATTCGAATAACAATTTCTGGAAACCACAGATATTGTGCCTCATTTTCTTGTAATACGCTTTACCATTAGAGTGATCCGGTGCCAACGATCAGGGAAAATGATCCATTAAAATGTTTATATACCGCGTGTATCGTAAATTCCGTATAAACGCTACACGTCTGGAACTATTGCTCAGACTGTATCCAAAGAGCAATAGCTGTACGACCAGTAGTTTTTAAGAAAATTGCTGGATTGGACATGGAAGGACGCTTGAATGTCTGACATGCTCACCAAGTCGGTCACCCTTAACTTTCCTTTCATTAGGCCATTTCAACGAATTAGTTTATTGCTTCTCACTTGTGACAGTTCAAGCACAAAAAGTAATATAAATCCTTGTCTTCATGCTGCGTTCACTTTTACGGACAGCACGCTTTGGATCGTGCCGCTGTACGAAGCGTACAAGCATGATTCAATATTTGCGGTGGTTTTCATGTGTGTTTCCGATAAAGCTTCTTTTGTATGCGCCGCATGAAATATCACACATTTCCATATTGCATTTTTCTCCAGAACTACTGATCGTAGATGTATTGTTTTTGAACACTTTCTATGCAGCGTATTCCTTTGTTAACGTGTTGCTTTCGTCAGGCGGTAACACGACTGTGATTAACTGACTTGTTGTGGCAAGCAAATATAAGTTCTAATGTCCACCCACAAAAAACTTCAAACTAAGCTTCTACAAACATTGTCGGCGTAGCTTTATCGGTTAAAGCGCCCGCTCTGGACTTCTGGGGATGGCAGATCTGCAGGTTCCAATCCCGGCGTCGACTAAAAGTGAAGTTTTTCTTTAGAAGGTATGCTATGAACTTGAAATTTGTAGTCCGTGAATTTAGTTTTTCTAGATTGTATTTCAGTAGTGTCACTGGTGTGATATAACTTTATATTAATGGAATACAGAAATATTTCAAGTAGTGGAAAATTTGCTGTGCTTGAAAAACGACGTGAAGTCTTCCCCATTTTATGTGTGACGCAAGAGTTGCCGCAGTATTTCTATTTGTGGAAGTATTTGTGAAAGGATTTTTTTGTAGGTGTCGTTCAACGTTGACTGTTGACCAGGGAATTTAATCATTGTTCGTAGTCCAGCCTGGTTTCAAGCTGTGCAACGTTTATGAGATTTTAATGGGACACTCTATTTATGTATGTATGCTCCTTTCCAAAAGTTGAACACAAGATGCAAATTGGAAGGTGCAAAAAGCGCGCTTTAATTTTAGTGGCTCAAACATACTGTGGGTGGAGAAGGGAATAAGCAAATAGCATACGGTGAGTCCAATCGAAGGTAACTGACGAGAAATATGCAAAGCAGGCTTTGTTTTAAAATGACGCCGTTCCGAAGCCATGAAAAAGAGGACTTTAAGTGGTGTCAGAAACGTTGTGAATGAAGGTTGTTCTTAATACGAGATAATAAGGTGAAATATATGTCTACAAGGAAAAGAATTGAGGATCCAAATCGGTGGAACTCTGTGGTGTGGCTGGAATTGGAATTGACAATGAAAGACGTCCTTATTTTCTTTTGTGTTGACCATTCCATCATTCTCCTTCTGTAAAAAAAAAACAATTTTCAACAATTATCTACAGACCTGTTATTCTTCGTCCGACCTTCATAACACTTTTAGAGGCTAGGTGTATGACTTTAGTACCTACGGGGTGAAACTGACAATTGACTGCCTCAGGTATCAAAGCAATGTTTACTCCAACAATTAGACTGTCAATATTGGCTAGTAGTGTCCAACGAAAAAACAATTAGACTGTCAATATTGGCTAGTAGTGTGCAACGAAAAAACAATTAGACTGTCAATATTGGCTAGTAGTGTGCAACGAAAACTGCATAGGCGAGAACTGTATCCCTAGATACTACTAGTTTGTTTCTTGTTAAGAGACCGGAGTAAGAGAGTGCGATTGAGCTGGTGTCATCAGCAAGTTAATTAGACAGTAGCGGAGTGGTCCAATGTACTATTAACGAATGAATCCAGATTTTCACCGGAATCTGTAGCTAAGGGTTTGGAGAAAACCAAGAATATGGAGTACGTCCAGTAATATCATTCATCATCAGACCTTCGGTAGTGGCAGTATGATAATATGTGTTGGATTTCCATGAAATGGATTTCCAGAAATGCACCGAGCTGCATGTTTTTACAGGAGCTACTGTGACAACTAAAACGTATTGTTATCAAGTCCTTGAACCCATTGTTAGACCATACGCTGCAACAGTTGTTCCATGCACTTATTCTTCTAGACAACAATGCAGACCTCTTGGAGCTAGTCTTACGGATCAGTACCTTCAGAGCAAAGTCAATTCTCGCATGGTCTGGGTGCCATTTTCCCTGGACCTCGTAACCATTGAAAACGTTTGGGACACCCTGAAATGTGCTGTCTCTGCTCGTATAATGCTGTCAACTACCCCTTAACAGCTGAAAGCTGCACTCTTAGAAATATGACCGTTACTACGTTCCGATGCATTGAACTACCCAAAAGAAGGTATTCAACATCGCTTAGACGTCTGTAGAAAGGTACGAGGTGGTCACATTCCTTATTAAAATGTGTTAATTTTTTTGCACAGTATAAGTAGTTATAAACTATAAAAGTAACTATAAAACTAGTCATAGTAACTATAAAACTAGAAATATTAATAGTAATATAATAGTAACTATAAAAGTTATTTTCTAAGGCACACAACGTCATATACATATCTAAATGCTTAAAACACGTAGCTACATGTTTCTTGTTAAAGCTCATTTTTACTTATGAATACATATGTTATTTGTCTACCTCCATGTCAGATTTCAAACTATCACTTCCTAACTTTTTAAGTTACCTCAGTTTCCTTGTCGCGTGTTTAACTTTTGGAAAGTAGCGTGTAAGGTTCTACGCACAAAAGTATTCGATAATAAGCTTCCCAGATACCTGTCGGCGCAGCTTCACCGTGAAAGCGGTAACTCCGGAGTTGACAGATCCGTAGGTTCGAATCTCGGTGTCTACAAAAAGTCCTGTTTCTTTACAATGGCGCCCGAGCTCATGGACTCACATTAATGGCCGAGGACCCAACCTTTAGGTCCACTACTCGGTTTAGTAGGTACTCTGACCCCTCTCTCTCTCTCTCTCTCTACGTGGGAGAGGATGTAAGGTTCTCCCCGAAAAAGACTTCGATAATAATCTGCCCAGATACCTGTAGGCATAGCTTGAATGGAAAAACGGTCTCTCCGCAGATGGCAGATCCGTAGGTTCGAATTCGAGCGTCGACAAAAGGCAGTTTCTTTTTACAAGTCTAATATTTGCATGACATTTAACAATAATGAATTTTGTGAATGCAGTATAGAAGATGATTGGAATTCGTATAAAATATCCCTAAAGTGAATCTGTAATTCCAATATATCAGACTTTATTCACCGTTACTGAAAGTCATTGAATTGAAGAAATACATAAATTTAAACGTAAGGGTTTTATAATTCCTTTTATAAACGTTTTTGGGACCGTCAAGAATAGTTTCTTATTAACGTCTTCTACGAACTTCCAGTTGAAGCGAAAAATCAAAAATTAAGTTCTTTCCACATTTCTTGGGTATAACTTTTTGCCCCACTCCCCACACAATTTTTGGCTTTCTCCCAAAAGCATTACCACTGCAAGGAAAATTGCTCAAAAATCTTTTATTGCGTTTAAGAACTTCTCTGCGTTTTGTTGTTAATCTGAGTTCTCGAAATCATTTTGGGATAAATGTCGGTTTATGGGGTTTCTGCCAATTCTTGTCTTTTTCTAGAGATTGCGTTCGATCCAGAATTGCGGGATGTATGTTCTTTCCCTAGGTATATTTTTTTTTCTTCAACGTTCATAGTTCCTAAAACTACAAAGCCGTTTCTTGCTTAGAAGCTGAGTGAGAGTAAACGACTAAGTTATCTGATAAATCGCAATTTTCCCCTTCTTTCCTTTAGTTTAATCCTTCAGTTGTTAAAGCGATTTTCAAAGCTGATTAAGTTTTGCAATTCCATTTAACTAAAGAAGAAACAAAAATACTTCTTTTTCAAAAAACGGCTCTTTTACGAAAGTCGCAATTTATAATTTTTCGTAATTTTCTATTTTGGCAATTGAATACTTTGGCTTTGGTACCTTCAACCATATCCTTATAAAAATTATCTTATAGACATAAACACAAAAACTCCTGAGTCAGAATGCCTCATCATTCGGAGTTCTCTGTTCCAACGTTTCGACATGATTGCACACGTTTTCTTGAGGGAACTGAAGGTGAAATTCTCTCTGGCCGCGAAAGTGGCCCTGTCTGGTGAAATTCTCTCTGACTCTGGCCACGAAAGCTTTCGAAGTTTTATCTTATAGACATTAAATACGAAACGAACGATTGAGTTTCGCTCAAACAGAATGGTATTTTACCCTTGTCCTTCAAAGTGAAAACTTCTCTATCAAAGGAGAAAGGCAAATTTATCCCTTTTTCGATTGATTATTTTTCTTCTCTTTTCAGAATGAAATGTGCTTCAAAGAAAGTGAAATGCAGTCATGAAGGAATTACATATTATTCTTGTTCTTTTCCCTGTAAGATATGCGTCAAAAGAGGGACTTAGTTATAAAAGTGTGATTTTCTGTTATTCCAGATTGAGCTAGGCTTTATAAAGAATGACCAAATCACACAGCAGTAATTGTTTCCTATACTCTGTTAAAATATTCTTAAACATATTGAAGTGTAAGGATTTAAGCTTTACTTATTTTTGTTTGTATCTGGGGTGGGGGAGGGGGTTCTGAACTATGCTTATATAAAACACAAAAAGAATAAATTGAACCCAGTAAGCCTAGTCACCAAAGTGATGATCGTCTTAAGAAGAAATTGCCCCTACCATGGATTAGTTTTTATGAGCACGGGAAATAATTACTTGCCCGAGAAATTTAGTATTGTGTTTGGCAGAGCATGAGCTGTAAATTTCAGTGGAAGAACCGACCTAAGAGATCAGCAACTATTGAACCGTTCCAGTAACAACTCGAAAATTCTAGAATAGTTAGCAAACCTTGTGCAAAATACAGTTAAACACAGTTCCAAGACCACATTATTGTTGTAAAGGAAAGTTGTCGATTCTCGGATTCGAACCAACGTATCCGTCATCTCTAGAGCGACCGCTTTACCGGTTAAGCTACACCGAGTATATGGGTAACTCACTACTGAAGTTCTTTGCGAGTGGACATTACATCCTCATCCACTTGAAAGCGAGGCCAAGCACCTGACCACCAGTGATAGACCTAACTTCTGGGCCCTTGGCCCCTAGTGAGAGTTCCTGTTCGGACGCCATTTTGTAAAGAAAAGTTGTCGACTCCGGGATTAGAACCAACGTATCTGTCATCTCCAGAGCGACCACTTTACCGGTTAAGCTACGCCGACGAATATCTGGGTAGCTTATTACTGAAGTACTTTGTGGGTGGGCATTATATTGTACAAATAAAGGTATATTCAATACAGGTTGACCATGGTTTCAGTGGATTATCTAGGTTTCATCTTTTCAAAACGACGACTGAAAGTTGGTAACACAACTACATTTGCTTACTGATTGTAAATGCGTTTTTTGGAAATTGATTTTCTTGTATCCTGCCAACAAGTAAACAAAGACAACTTTACGTAAATATTGGGTGATTAGGTATTTGCTTATAAGGAGATTGTATACCACGTCAAAAATGTGCTCGCATAATTCTTGAACAACACATTATAAGAGAGAAATGAGGAAAGATTTCACATTGTAAGGTCCCGCCACACACACGCACAAAAGACTTCGAACTTAAGCCTTGCCAGATAAACGTCGGCGTAGCTTAACCGATAAAGCCTTCACTCTAGACATGACAGATCCATTGGTTCGAATCCCGGCGTCTACAAATTCAAGAGTTTCTTCACAACTTATATGTGAATAAAACATATTTACTAGTCACGATCCGAAAAACAGCATTGGTTAATTTTTTACCGAAACACTTTATAAATAATGGCTATTTAATGTCCTATGTGTTCTTAATTCAATAGTGCTTTTTCAGAATTTATTATTTATCGGTGTGTCAGAACAGAAAAAGAAACGTGAGCATAAAGAAAGCACTGACTTAACAGAAAGTTTGTCAGGAGTGTTCACATCAACACTTCGTCCAACCATAAAGTATTTTTCAATTACATTTTGAAAAATTCCTGGAAAACTCCATTATTATCTCTTCTATGTATCCTAAGCTGAAATCGTTAAGTAAAAAGATGAAGTGTTGGAGGAAAGCTGGATGTCTATAGAAAACAGCGGAGTGATTAATGAGACCAATAAAGGGCATTCGTTTTCATTCAGTGGTAGTAAATTTTCGATCAAATAGAATAGTTATTTTTCCACTTGGTAAAGAAATATTTTGACAGATATGTAAAGCAATTGAAAAACATTGCAATAGAAAAAATCTTTTTTTCTTTCGGAGGGAATCGTTTTTGAAAAATCAAATTCACTCTTTCGTTTTAAGAGAGTATGGCACTGATATTCATGCGGTATTACTTTATTTATTACGTTTTACACCCCTGTGCCGTCAACTAACATATTAGTTGAAAAATAAAGTTAAAACGAAAGAAAAATCTACAATGAATAAAAATAGAATAACTGTTAGAAGAACTGAGAAAATAACAAAAATACAGAAGGATTTAAAATTACTAGCAAATATGGACTCGACCTTTAAGGGATTAGCCCACGCAATGATTATAGAACAGCTTTCCGTTCCATTCATGCAATTCATAAATTGCTTTAATTCTTTTTCGTGTGTAATTTCTTAGAAGAACTTTTAGGCTAGAAAAACTGAACCTTTGACACAGAAGTTTTTTTTCTTACTTCATTAAAGACCGTCGTGAGACAGGTTAGTTTTGCCCTACTGATGCTTCGCACAGTAGAGTTCTCTGACATATCGTTTTCGGACGGCTGCCATCTGGCTGGGCACGAACCCTCTGGCCTTAGGGCTTAGGGTTACGGCTTGGCATATCCGGATGCTCGTGCAGTTATGGCAGGGCGTAGTATCGGATAGGTCGGTGGCGGTGTATCCCCATATGCCTGCCCGTATTCGGTCCAGCGGGGCTCTGCACCACTAAGCCACTTAACCGAGGCTCTGAACCTGGTCGAGAGGGGCGGCCGGGTCAACCCACCCGAGGGGTGTCCGACGACTGCCTCCGCCCCGATATGACGACGGATATTAATATCAGTACTAGCTCTGTTGGCTGTTCTGCTTAGGCGTTCAGTCAGCTTGGGTGAACCTGGTACCGAATTCTGCGGTTGAAGCTCAGGCTCCTATATCTCTGAGCTCGCAGCGGGTGGGCCGCTAGTACCCTCTTCGGAGGCGTGGAGGCGGGGACGGCCCGAGAGGGCTTTGTCTAATACAGAGGCCACTTACTTCATTAAAACGATTGCATACAATTAGCATGTGTTTAGTATCATCATTAAAACATTCAGATTGATATTTCACTTTCTTGATACAGAATACTTTAAAATAAAAGAGGAAAAACCGCGTGATATTTGTCAACACCCGACTGACGTGGTAATCTGTCTGACAAGAATTGGTGATACTTTCTCAAAAGTGATTTTTGTGAATATTTCTTATTTATCAGGACAATTTTAACGCTCTTGCCACAAGCTGATTAATTCTTTTTTCATCATTTGTTTCACCAATCTCTTAGGAATCAGTAATTGCTGCTCACATTTTCCTCCATCTAAGCCCTCCACCTTAGCCACATAATCAGTGAGTTCATTTTCTTCTGTCATCCAATGTGTGTCAGCAGATTGAGACACTTTATTTTTTTCACCTCATTAGTTTTCTTTTTTATGTCTCTACATAATTCACTGTACATTATCTGCTCCACATATTGACATCAACGCAGCTTGATTGTATAAAAAGGTAAAATGTATCATATCTCTTCATTATCATTATTGTTCCTAAAACATCCAATCCATAGCTATATTTAATGTCATCATATATGTATGATATACTGTGGTTGTTTCACCAAATTGTGCTTTTAAGTGCTCACCACTGTAATAGTCAGCACATTCGGGTACCAACCGGAAAACCCTGGTTCGATCCGAGGGAGGGCCAGAAATACATTTAGCATCTCTGAACGTGTACGACAGCTGTAAGGCCTGGAAAAAATTTCTTTTCATTGTTTAGAAAAGCTGTCGGTCAAAGTATAGTTGTATGCAAACACAAGGCGGTTACGGAACACTATAAGGTTCGAGCACGTCGAAGATAATACGTTACTTCCCGTACTTACCAAACAGAGAGCTCCTGAAGGGCCGAAACGAAAACGGGCAAACAATTACAATAAACGCAGTCAAAATGAATTATGCATTTTTTTTTATGCGTGCGTGACAGTATCGCCACTAAGTTCACTTAAAATCGGACAGGGGGAACAGTACTGTTCACTTATTCAATTGACTGTTGATTTCTGCTCAATATGCGGCCTGCCTTACTTCAGCGTGCGTTACTTATAAAGTTCTTTTACAAGTAAACAGTGCAACGCTGTGTCGGCTCTCTGAGAATTTAGGAGACTTCATAACATGGGTAAAGGTGTAAAGAATATCTTTACTTAATGCCGACGTCGGGAATCGAACCCGCAACGTTCATCTCCAGAGGAGCCAGCCTCTTTTACCGGTTAAGCAACGCCGACATTGTCCGAGAAGCTTATATTTGTCTTGTTTCGGTGGGCATAACACCTTCCCCCACTTGAAAGATAGGTCAGGGTATTAACCTAATCTCGAGTGGTGGACCTAGCGGTTGGGTCCTTGGCCACTAATGTGAGTCCCTGCGCCATTTGTAAAGAAAATATTTACTTAATGTCGACGCCGGGGATTGAACCCGGAACGTTC
>JJRW01S0000835.1:120898-131458 GCA_001188405.1 Loxosceles reclusa
GTTTGGAAAAGGAGGGCTGTGGACCGCAAATGTTGGAAAAATCTTGAAGAGGCCTTCATCCAGCAGTGGATTGATAAAGGCTGATGATGATGATGATACAGGGTGAATAGAAAAACGTGGGCCAAACTTTACGGCGTGATAGAACGCATGTACATAAGCAATATTCGTCAGAGAAGGTATGGTCTGAACCCAATCGGTGAGAAGTTATGAGGTAGTTGTCACATGTAAAGCAGTAACACAAGAATGAGAGAAGATACTGAAGAAAACATTTTATTGACAGGACTCACAAGATCAAAGGAATTGCTCTAAAGATCTTGCGCCGGCTGTAATGCAGCCTTCACACTTGCGGCGTAGGGAGTGGCGTACACTGGCAAGGACACTAGGCATTTCCCGAATTTCGGCGGCAACAACGGAAATCCTCGCCACTAGGTCCATATCGGTTTCAATGGGGCTCTCGTAGATGAGGCTTTTCATGTGGCCCCACAGGAAGAAATCCAAACACGAGAGATCGGACGAAATTGGTGGGTAAGGTACATGACCACCTTGACCAATCCTTCCGCTGGGAACGTTGCATCCAACTTGTTGCGCAAATCCAAACTGAAGTAAGGAGGCACACCGTCGTGTTGGAATCACATTCTCGCTTTGATAAGGGTTGGAACCGGACTCAGAAGCTCCGGCAACACTTGTCGTAGAAATGTATCCATGTTATGGAGGATCCCTGCCCTAACACTTACGGAAAATCGCCGCTGCAACGAATGCGGCCGTGTGGCATGCGGGTTCATACATGCTCACGTGTGTGCGTCGTGAGTATTAAAAACACTTCACGGGTGAAAGTGCACTCGTCCGTAAACAGAACGTATGCACCGAAATCCGGCTGCGATGCATTCTGTTGGAGGTACTAACGTGCGAAATCGACACGTGGCTGATAGTCATCCGGTGACAATGCTTGTACTTACTGCGCATGATATCACTTTTTGTAATTCAGAAATAACAATAATTCTATGTTTCCTGTTTCTGTTAGCGTAGGTCGTTTATCTTCTTTCACCTCAGAGGCTCACCATTTGTGAGTATGGGCTGTGACATCGCGTCCCCGATGTGCCCAAGCAATATAGTGATCCCTGACGACATTGTGTTTGCCATAGAATGTCCTTTACAGGCTCTTGTGCCATTAAACTTCCAATAACCCCAACCTGCCAACCAACCATCGTTTATCTTATCTAACATGCCCTAAATGTGTATGCAATGGATGTAATTTACTGATATTTTCAGGCAGTATCTTAGGAGTTCTTATGTTTCTAAAACAGTGAAAATACACATGCGTTAAAATAAGGCACTTTTAAATAAATCCACAAAATTTAGCGATTTCCGAAGCCGTTTCGCACGAAAGTAACATCAATTGTGCCACGTATTCTAACCAATTGTTTGCTAAGGTATGGGTTGTACTGTAAAACCGGGCTTTGCCGGGCTAACTAAATTTGCATGAGACTCGGATTGATTCAGGGTCGTAGCCCGATTTACGAGGTGTTCCTCTAAAGAACTTTTTCCAATACTGATTCTGTGCATTGTCTTTGCACACATCGCTGCGTAATTTCCAAGATCCGTAAATAAAGTTTCGTAAAGTTAAATGCAGTAATTTTTAAATGCAGTAATAAGTGAAACCTAAATATTCATTACTTGTGAATTCCAAGAAAATAAATTTTAAACACAACAATAAATCAATTAACTTAAATATATACGTGCTCTAATTAGAGACAAAATGAAAACACGAATTCTTAAGTAAAAATAATTTCTTTTTATTTTTGTCTAAATTTCTTTACAAGACCCTAATGCTGCGTAAGTCTGAGCAGCTGAAAGTTGCAGACAAGCAATTATGTCAATTCAGTTTACAACTATCAAGTCAATTTCAATCACAATATGAACTTGTAATTTTTACTTTCTTATCTCAAGAAGTTAACTCTTCTAGTTCAATTTTTAAGTATACGTTAAAGATTCAATAATGTCAAAATAAGTATAAAGTAAGTTATTGACTTATCTGTTTTTTTCAGTGGGCCAAATTCACTTCTAGGATAGGATTACCCTTAATAGCTCTCACAGCAACAGCCAGGATTGCGGGAGACGGCGTCCGGATCGCGGGCTCTCACGTCGCTAACTGCTGCCATGATCGACGCGATAATTTTAATATCAGCTGCCCAGGTGACGTCATTGTGACGTCGGTTCATTTTTCGCTTTTTTTTCAATGAGAAAGCGTGCTGAAAGTTAAGGTTAGAGTTATGTACTAGTAGTTACATTACAGTACTTGGTGGTGTTGCGGAACACACTACCATGGCTCTCTCTCGATTGGCCGTAGCTCCTGTTCATTCCTCGTGTAGCCAGTGCAAACTGTCATTTGGGACACATTGACAGCAGCGAAAACCTCTCGCGTGCAACATTCCGGTTGATCTTCCACACTACGCAGAATGTCCTCTAGAACTTGCGGCGGACAACACACCTGTCACGCCCTGTGTGGCGCTTGACCGTGACGAAGAAGCTCTTGTCACACAGCCGCCGATGCAAAAGCTCGGATGTTTTCCGGTCTGGAGTGCGTCTCATCGGAAACCGCTCCCGATAACGCCTCTGAGCCTCACACGGATTCCCGTCCGCCGCATCGTACACGAAGTGCATATCCACCATTTCGTGGTTCGTATACGCAGCCATTCTCTCGGCAATCCACGGAAGAAATGCCGGTTGGTGCAAGGACCGATGCGTTTATGCTATTTATAGCACCACATAGCGACTCACCGCATGCGTGAGTCAATCCCTAGGCTACAGCCTGCATTACATCTGGCGGGAGATCTCTCTTTTGAGAAATTCCTTTGGTCTTGTAAATCATTAAGAGTTCTGTCAATAAAAGGTTTTCTGTAGTTTTTCATCTCACCATTTGCGTTCAGACCATACCTTCTCTGACGAATATTGTTTGTGTACATGTGTTGCATCACCCCGTAAAGTTTGACCCACGTTTACCGATTCACCCTTATATATATTGGACAAAACAATAAAAATAGCAACTGTTTTTCAATACATCTCATACATACATATATATATATTGGACAAAACAAACAAATAGAGAAACTCTTCAGCAGTACATCTCATATATATACACTGGTGAACAAAACTTAAGGACGAAGAAGAAATGTGCATGCACATGAATAGGTACGTGTAGTTCTAGACCAAATAGAAAACAATAATATTGATAGGATGATCAACGTGCTTTTAATATAATAATCATTTTGAAAGAAAGTACACAGGGTGTCAAAAGGTGTTTTGTAAAAGTGCATATTGATAGACGACATGGTTACACAAAGAATGCATGATACGGATTATAAACAAGTCTGAGCGACATGTCAGTAAGGAATATGTCTACCGTGAAGTGCAATGCCACTTTGTACAGGATGTGGCATACTCATAACAACATGATCAAGGAGCTGTTGAAGCATTTTCCCCCGCTCCTCTTTCACTGCATAGATAAGGGTCTTCTCTTTTGTTGATGGACAGTATCGACCAGCAATACGTCTTCTCAAGGCAACTCATGCATTTTCGATCCGATTCCGCCCGGTGAACATGCTGGCCAGGCTATGCGATGAACATCCTCGCTGTCAAGACATTCCTCTACAGCCATGTGCGATGTCAAGGCGCGTTATCATCCATAAAACGAAAATTTTCACGGGCAGCACCTAGGAAAATTCGCACATGTGGAAGCAAAATATCATTAATGTACAGTTGACTGGTCATGGTCTCACGGTCAAGCGCATACGGGTCTGTAGTGCAATTGACCATGATACCTACCAATACCATTATACTGCAAGTCGCATATCAATGCCTTTTCTGAATATTTCGGGACAATAAATACTGACAACCTTGCGCCATATGAACTGCCGTTCAGAACCAGACGTTAGACTGAATCTATTCTCATCTGAGAAGAGTATGGTAGCCCAGTCGTCATCAGTTCAGTTGCGATTCAGACGGCACCATTGCAAACACGCGCTACCGTGACCTCTCAAGAGTTGGACACACACAACAGGTCTTCGGGCGTATAGTCCTTTCTCTCGCAAACGCCTTCCAATAATTTTTAGAGATTTCTGAGTTCCTGTAGCAGCGTGGTAACTGACGTGCCAGGTCACAAGCTGTGCTGCACCTGTTCCTTTTCACTGAAAGAACGATAGTCTAATCTTCTTGGAGCGCCGTACTGCTAGGACGACACCCCACTCTTGTTTCTGCTGCACATTCTCCTAGTTTCAAATGCTGTCCATAGACCAGAAACTATACTGTGCAAAATGTTTAATTCGCAAGAAGTATCCGTGATCGTCCTTCCTTCGTCCAGCTTCCCCATTATTCTTCCACAAGCGAAATCATTTAAATTGTTTTTTAGTGACATGTCCAAATTTTTAACATTTCATAACTTCACTCCTTCCCCTAAGAATTTCACATTCAACGAAATTTCCTGCTCTACTTTTCTGCAAACACTTATCTGTGCTGTCCCGTAACCGACACGTGTGTAACGCAAATATTTGCGTATGTTTCAAACGCGAATTACATCAGGAATTCCTGAAACTTTCATCAGGCTGATGCGGCTGAATTTCTAACCGTGTACGTTGAAAACTGTATCCGGCCTTACGTTTGGTCTACCAGTATATATTGGCCAAAACAACAAATAAAGAAACTCCTTAACAATATATCTCATATGTATACATATATTGGACAAAACAGCAAATAGAGAAACTCTTTAACAATACATCGCACATGTACATATATAACGAGCTGTTTTCTTTTTTCTCTCGATATCCTTCTCTCTCATGTATAATAGCAGTCTATTTCCTATTTTTCATTAAAACCACATCGAATGTTTATAAGATTTTAGCCCGAAAGGCAGTAAGTAGTATTACAATTTTTTTCTAGCATTATATGTTTCCACTTTTTCTATGCTTGAAAGAAATAAGAATGAAAAATAGAGCAGGGAGAGAATTTAATGTTCTTTAATTTTTATGATAAGGCTTTGAGGCGTCGCAAACTTTTATACATGCCGACGCATATCTTATTCTGCACAAATATTCCTTTCGTGAAGGAACACCTGTGTTATACATTACAGCACAAGAAAATAGTCGTCCAAATGTACTATTCACTGCAATATCTTAACTCCATTTGTGCCAAAGTATGTGCGTGTGTATTCAACATGTTTCAGAATTTATTTAATAAATTCTTTTATCATTTTTTCAAATAAAGCGAGGGTATTTTTAAGAAACATACATAAATACTATACACTAACAGAAAACTTTGGTCTTATTGCTCTTTGCGAAAACCCATTGAAGTCCAGAGTATAAAAGACTACGGACCTATAGGCCCCTTCAACTGTAAGAACAATAAACTATATGTTATTAAAGCTCCCAATGACGATAATACGAAATTTCTATTAATGTCAAAAACGCCCCAAGCGGTTAGAACAACACAGTTTGGGTCTTTCAGTGCTTTCTCTAACGAAACAGAAATCTCCTCGAAATTATCCATGGCCGAATATTTTGAAATTATTGTCCAAGCACGTTTTCGCAGAGTTATATCCGTCTGATTAACGTCAGATGCAAATAAACCAATAAGGAAAGAAGAAACGATTGCCATCACAACAAAGATGGTTAAGTACAACAGATACGGAAATGTGAGTTTCTTTTTCTGAAAGTCGAACACCAAAGCGATAGCGATGAACATCGTCAACAAATTCATTGCAAGAAGAACGAACACTGACAAAGACATAGCTCTTTCCATTATCTTCACGTTGCTCAATACCTTATTGTAGCACGCGTGAAATTGAAAAGAAGCAATTTTTGCCTCTCGGAGTTTTCCATCTTCGCAGATGGACAAGAGGTTCTCGCACTTTTGTAACATCTTCTTCAAAGCGAAAGCATTCATGATGTACACAAATGTGAACGTATTGGGGATGATGGCGAACGTCCAGAAGCGCAGGACTTTATGTATGCAGACAACAGCGAATTTAACACTGGTATTATGCACTACCACAAGATGAAAGAATATTTCGTTAATGTAGTCAGTTTCAAGCTGTGCAAAATGAATGTACACCGCTATCAAGATCCCAAACACTATGGGAATTAAAACATTACATGCAGCTGTTATGCGCATGATTTTCTTCAGTTCCATGGAATTAGATATACATCCGTTGCCTACGAGTACTTGACTCAAAAGTACACACACTTCTCCTATTTCTTCTCGTTTGAAGTACAGAGACCACCATGTAACGATCAATAACTCGTTTGTAACAATCATTACAAAAGAAGCGTATGGAACACCAGGCAACCCATCAATATAGCTAACAAAATAAGATGCATTTATAAAAGTCACCTCAATTATAGTGAGCAGCATAAGAATTACTAATGTCATTTTCAAGCCTGACACGATACGCGAATCTTTCTTCTCAGGAAAGCAGTTGACCCCAACAGTCGATAGTGTCATCAGAAGATCTCTAAACACGTTGGGTTCACGAAACATGGTCACGAAACATGATGATCAAGTGAACTTTATTCTGGAATTATTTTAAATTTTTTTGTCGTGTAACAGTCAGGTGCACCAACTTTCCCAGATGCTTCTTTAAAGAAGAGGTCTCAGGAAATGCACTAAATGTGAAGGTTCTGAATCGTGTACGTAAATGTTTGTGTCAACGGTTAATTGAGGGGTTAAAAACAATCTCTTTTCATTGTTCGTCTCACGAGAAAATCCATAATGCATAGCGCTCATTACTGTAACTACTTCAGGGAGAATATTGTATCAATTTCACGTAGATTTACCATGACAACAAAACTCATATTCAACCGTGATGTTTACACTACGTTTTCTTGAAGCAGAAGTGTTCTAATCAATGTGTGTGTGACGCAGAAGAAAATGAAGGCTCATTGAAAATGCGTCAAAGAGTAGAAAAATATGAATCTTTAGCTTTCTTGAATGAGAAACGTTTTATCCAAATTAATGTAGTTAATAAGATTAAAATGGATTACTCATAATGATAATGCCTATCGATCAAAGTAAGCATGTTTTATTGTGCAAGGGTCTCCTCGTCAGTTCCGGCAAGCTTAACATGAGTCTGATCAGACTGTATGACAAAATTTGAACTTTAAGTACCAACGGTGTGAAAAAACAAATCAAACACCTTCTCAAGCTGTTAACTCCACATGAGTGGTTTGAACGCATCTTCAGATTCAGTACAAAAGAAAAATTTAAGTAACCTGAAATTGATCAGTATTAATAAAACTAAATCTCCAACTTAACTAAAATTTTAAGTATAGTGATTAGCCATAAAATACAACAGAAGTAAGATGACGCAAAATATTTATTATGGTCTAATAAATTTTTACAAAGAAACCGCAGGTGTTTCAAATGCCACCCATAGCACTCAAATTTATGACAGCAACTTAACTATTCAAAACAAGTATTCGATAACAAAATTGTTTACAAGAGTTTCAAGTATTAAATTCAGTACTAAACTTTTACTCAGAACAATTTGTCAGATTGCTGAATTCAATTTCGAAGTCACCTTTTGCGTTTCTGAATTAAAACGTTAAAGTGTGTGTTTAAATTTACTTCACTTATGCCTTTCTCTGCTTAATTTATTATTAGCTTCACTTATTTGAAAAGCTTGAACCACGTTTGCCTCTCAGATAATCTTCAAGTTTTGCGTCGCCACTTCGTCGGTAAAAATACTGCAATAAATTTTGTCCGTTCGGGATTCGAAATTTCGACACTTCTTAGAGCTTAAGTGACTACTTCAACATAGACCTTAATTTTAGGTGTTCTGGGACCCCTTCTTTTTCTGATTTACGTGAATGACATAGAGGATGGAGTCATATCATTTGTTAGCAAATTTGCAGATGACGCTAAAGTCATGCGTAATGTGAACAATGAAGGTGAATCCCGGGAACTCAAAAGTGATATACATAAACAAGCGGAATATACGCAAAAGTGGGTCATGATCTTTAATGTTCAGAAATGCAGAATGATGCATTTCGGTAGGCAAATAAAGATTTAGTTACCAGGTAGAAGGAAAGAAATTATTGGCGGTGGACTGTATAACAGACCTAGGCGTTCTTGTGACCAAAGATCTTAAATTTGGATATCAGTGCACTGCAGCTGTTAAGAAAAAGCTAATAAGGTGTGAGGTTTTTGTGAAAAGCCATTTTTACTTGTCATAAGAGAGAAATTGTCCTCCCGTTATACAGAACGCTAGTGCATCCACATCTGGAATATGCAGTGCAGTTTTGGTCACCGTACCTCGTTAAGGACATTGAACGTTTGGAAAGAGTTCAAGGGAGAGCTACTAAGTTTATCCAGGGGTTATGGCATCTTGAATATGTTGACAGGTTAAAGGAACTCAAGCTCTTTAGCTTGCAGAAAAGGAGAGCTAGAGGTGACCTAATTCAGACTTATAAAATTTCAAATGGATTTGATGTATTTGGTAAGGACTTTTTAAAATGAGGCTACAGTGAGTTCAGAAGAAGAAATGTGATGAAGCTGATCAGAGAAAAGGCTATAGAACACAACGAAGGCATGAGTTTTTATCTAATAGAATGGTGAATTATTGGAATAGTCTGGCGAAGAGAGTGATTCAGGCAAAGGCGGTTAAATGTTTCAAGAGCAGGTGAAACGCTTTAGTCTAACGAAAATTCGTTCCCTACCCCGTTTCCTTTGATCAGCTTTACCGATCTGTCTGCACCGGAGAAACCCCTGTACCATTTAATCTACGCCAACCAGTATCTGGGCAGCTTATAATTTGTATCTATTTTGAGAAGAACCTCATTTTATTCTACACTTTTAGATATTCAGGGGCTGCAGGTAGACGCAGCTCTACAATTGAAAAAAGCTTCTGTAGTTTAGAGTTCTTTTCGCAGCAATCTGCGTCCTGTTCCGTCATTTGTGCCGTTCTTCCTTCCATAGGCTACACCTCATAAAGGCTTGCAACTGTTGCGGTATACATTTTTATTTTCTGTGCAAACTTGAGTGTGAAGTTTAAACATGATTCAATTTGCTATCCGAGCGTAGCTTCTGGTGGCGAATATTTGTAACGAAGTTTTTCAAATTGCCGGCTATCAGTTTTAGGTTGGCTGATTTTTAGTTAAATATACCTGCGAAAGGAATACTGTGAAAGATAAACTGCTTCAGAGGTTACTGGTTTCTACCAAGTTGCATTTTTGTATATGAACGTTTGTCGCTTTTCTTAATTTCGCCTCTAGTTCTGCTTTGTTTTATTTTAATTGAATCAGCATTGAATACAGAATCATACATGAAACTGCAATCCCTAAAATCAAACGTTGCACTTTTTCTACATTCTGAAAGTCCTATAGTTTGAAGCACACAGCAATTACATTGCTCTCTGCGTGAATTTTATTCTGATTTCTCCAACGTTAAGGATATATCTGTCACCCCTTTTTGCTCACTAACCAAATAACGATTCTAATTTGTACGCCGTATCAAATTTGGAATTGAGGACGCTCAAGCTCTGACACTTTAGCAAGGCATATCTTGTAACTCTTGAGAACCCTTCCACTCAGTGACTCTTTCCCACAAGGGGCTTTCACAAGTCAGAAGCGAAATCGGTATGCCAAGAGAGCCAGCTCTTCAACGTCACTTCGATTAATTGACGATGAGCAAGCAAAGCATACCATCCCTAGCATTCAGAGGAACCTCGGAAAGGAAAAGAGGTCACCTACACTCCGTTGACTTCTATTTGCGACGAAACCAATACAAAGAATAACTCTGGATTATGGGATTTGCTACAGAGAAAAGGAAGAAAATCGTAAATGGATAAAGAAAAAAGGCAGGAAGGAAAGGAGAAGAAAGGGTGAAAAAAGAAATAGAATTTAGAGTACGAAGCTCACTGAATCGTAAGTGAGCTTTGTTCCTCGCAAAATATGTTTCCTTTTCCCACTGCTACAGGACATTTCTTCCCTCTGGATACCGTCACTGGAGGAAATGTTGTAACCAATGCGTGCAATTTTACCACACGAGGTACTCACATCAAAGGAAAGACTGTTGGAGTGAAAAACGTTTATTCGGGTTATATTTGGGCGAGAGAACGCGTGAAATGCAACATTCACAATATGATTGACGTCAGGAAAACCGTTTCGTCTTACTACGTTTTGCTGTTTCCGTGGAGGCGATATAAATTCATGAAATCCCTTTAGCTATATTGAAGCCAGGTTTCGGGTGTATCCAAAATGCTTTTTCGCCTCCATGCTTTTTTTGTTTCAAATCCACGCATATTTCTTACTTTGGGATAAAGACTTGAACAAGAAAAGCGTTTTGAAATACTGTAATGTAACCACTAAAACATAACTCTAACCCTAACTATCAGCACACTTTCTCACTGGGAAAAAAGGGAAAAAAGGCCGACGTCACAATGACGTCACTGGGCAGCTGATTCAAAAACGAACGCGTCTCTCATAGCATCAGTTGGAGGCCTGAGGACCAGTGATCCGGACGCTGACCCCCACCGTCTTCGCTGCTGCTGTGAGGTTTAATAAAAAGGGAAAA